>JAQGAO010001735.1:0-22837 GCA_034697705.1 Ommatoiulus sabulosus | reverse complement strand
TATCCGATATTTTAGTGGTACTCATATTTAAGCTTTACGAATCGTCACGCTCATTATTTTTGAAAAATTCGACCATTCAAGGTTAATCCTTGTTTTTAAGCCAATGAATGCAATGTTTCGCATACGTGACTTCACGTCAGTATGCTTTGAAATTAAGAACTATGGTACGTTTACAAACTGAACGTACAACGCATTTCAAGACCAAAAACTTCCATATTTAAAATTTTGTTCGTTAAATACAGTATATTATTTTATCACGCGATAAGTTGTTGTTGTTCTCTTTTTCACCTGTGACATTGGTATGTCACGCGTCGGGTGTTTTGCATATTGTGATTACATCCCGGAGGTTAAAGAAAGGGTCTCTGCTTGTTCTGAGTGTGGCCTTACTAGTCCTTAGTCAAGCGATTGTGCCAAAAGCTTTGAGGAGATTTTGTATATTTCTAGTTTTATACTTACCCTTATTAAACGGTTGCTACTCTTACCACTGGCGTGGTGTGTCTTTATTAAGTGGGGAAAAAGGTTTGGTCATCATTGACCTACGGTTGGGACGAACAACGGCGTCACAGACTCCAAATTTTAAGTCATAATTCCTTACAATTTACTCCTATACAACTAAATACTTAAATAATATTAAACGCAAATTTAAATTTCCTCGAAGATGCAACTCGAAAGAGTTTAATACAACAACTTTTAGATTAAAAAACAACCTTTTTTAGAGTAAAAAACTGACTTTTTTAGTTTAAAAATGACGTTTTGGCCTTTGATACAACAGAGACTCAATTTAAAGTCATAATTCCTTACAATTTACTCGTCCCTAAAGATGCAACTCGAAAGAATATACTACATCAACTTTTAGAGTAAAAAACAGACTTTTTAAGTGTAAAAATGACGTTTTGGCCTTTGATACAACATAGACTCCAAATTTTAAGTCATAATTTCTTTCAATTTACTCGTCTACAACTAAATATATAAACAATATTATGCAGATACTTAAATTTAAAAAATACTGTATAATATATATATATATATACATGTATACAGTATATATAAATTAATTAAATAAAACCAAACAAAGAGTAGAGAAAATTTTACATTTACAATTGCAAGAAATAACATACGAAGTGACAAAATACTGTAATTTTCAGGCGTTTTAATAAGTTGCATATCTTTAGTCTCGATGCTTACACGTATTTCCGATTTTGGACTTGTATAGCAAGCGGACAATGTTTTATAGTAACGTAATTATGACATTCCTTTTATAAACACGCATAATTGATATAAAAACTAACATCATGATCGAGCTTGCCCCATAGGGCGTATCGTTTTCCCTCCTTTTATGGGAATCCATCATTCTTCATCCTACAATGTCGGTGACAATAACAACGGAATTTTCGCTCACAGCCACTGCCTTACAAAAAGCTTTTTTCTTTTAGTTCTTATCGATTTTTATACCCTTGAGACGGAGTTATCGTGTTGAAAAGCTCAACATCTAGTTCACATAGATTGTTACTAACCCTCACATATACAGTACATTTAATACATGGCATGCTTATATTGCGTGTTAGGAATTTTCTTGAATATCAACATAGTCTTTTTCAAGACGATGCATGGCTATAAGATTATTAGAAAGATTAAAAGGCCAAATTTCGAAAAATTCAATGATATATTGCAAGATGGTTAGCATAATTATTAATACATGTACAGTGTACATGTAGATATGAGTTATGTTCGGTAGAGTATGTTTAGGATACTAAGGAAACTGTGATGAAGAATTTTTCGCATATAGCACTTGGAATTCTCTCTTTATATTATACACGAGGCAAACAATCTTTTCTTAACACGAACACATCCATATGCATGTACAAACTGTAAATGATTGCAATCTGTGGGTAATAATAGGCGTTCTCTATAGGCAAAAACAATCTACTACATAGGCTAGACTAGAGCATCTTCATAGTCGTAATGTTCAATTCGCTCCACCGCTTCAAAATTAACATTACTCAAAAATTATCACTTTCCGGTTTATGACGGTATCAAGTCAAGCGAAATGAGCTCTACATATTCAGAAAATCGAAATATACGAGGTTACCATAGTTTCGACTATAAATAACAGTCTTGTCACTTTATTTTTACCAAGTAAAATGAGCTCTCAAAATGAAAAATGTTGAGTTTTGTCAATTCTTAATCTGGGGTGCGGTAGTACTTCATACCGGAATTGGTTTTTATGATATTTTTTGGAAGAAATAAATTTATTCATTTCTTACAAATATTTTGAACGTGCTTTCCAATAATTCGTGAAATGCTTCTATACCATATACAGTAGGCCTATACGCATATATAAGCATGATAAGCACACACTAAATGGTAACAAATTAGCGCCTTGTATTGCAGGTTTACGGAAATGTTGTTTATGTCCGCTTGAATACATCTTTCAAACACACTGACCTCTTGTTTCACATGGTGCAAATTTATAAGGGGGCATTTTCTATGCAATCTGGGAAGCAACAACAGCGATTGCATGCGTATAAATCGATGGGTGAATGCCTTCAACCGAGAATTCTTTTCAAGAGCAATTCACATTTATCTCCAAAAATACTTACAACCAGTCAAAAACAGCACGCCGTATATCTTCTTCCGTGGGCAAACACAATAGGAGCGAGTGCTCCCTCAAGATTCGGACAGCAATTGCAGTGTCTCCGGCTGAATGGTTGTTTAGACATTGCAGGGACGGATTAAAAGTATACAACACCCAAACATAACATTCCCAGAACTGTATAGAGATGGTCTGATAGTACAGCAATTCTCTAGGGTTCTAAATGAAAGTCTTATTAACAGGCCAACAGCTACATAAGCCAATCAATATAGGCACATGAACATGTATATCAAAAGGCCAATGGGTATATTTTCAAACAGTTTTGCATTCGCTGAATTTCCATTTCTAGACAATGCAAATTAGCTGTACATGAAAATGTAAATAATCAAGTTTCACTTAAATCAATTTTCAAATTCGACGTTATGTCGCAAGGTGGTTAGCAAACCAGTGTGTCTAGACGGTTATACTACAAATACAGTATATGTGTGTTTTGAGATATATTTACCAACAACATACAGTGAATTAAATTAAATTTTATGATTAATTTAACATAATGCCCCGTTTTTACGATGTTTTTATATTAGATCATTGGTATGTCTCATATTTTTACTTGTCCTTTTCTAGGCATATTTATTTAACAACTTCATGTGTTATTACTCGCTAATGCATTTGATCGTGGCAGATTACTTCAAAATATGCAGTAGGCCTACATGAAATACCTTTTCAGAGGCGAAGTATACACGTTTCTGCGAAAACCATACGCTCTCAAATATTTCATAAAATACATTTTTTGATTTGGCGATCTACGTATGAGGCTTAGCTTCAAAATGTCATTTAAACACATCTTTTCAAAGAACTTTCTATCGTAAATTGTGTCGACCCTAAAGAGCTTAACAACATGATTTCTGGTACATGCTTTTATTTTAATAACATACACGTGTATCTGTTTTTGACAGTCAAATTATCTTATGTCTGTTAATCTTCTCTCACACTGCGTTACGTTCAAAGCTGTCATCTTCATAATTACAAATATTTGTTGAATAATTCTTCCTCTTTCAGATAAAAACAGTATATTTTCTAATTGGCCAATACAGATTTACAAAATTATTACGCAACGGGGAATATAAAATGTTGGATAGAGGAATAAGAGCCGAATATTTTGTCGTACAATTAACACCTAGTGAAATTTTGAAAGTGGAATTGGATTTTTGGGCAAAAGTGCATAACTTTATTACATCACACATCGCATACACGCCAGTAAGCAAGCGTGTAAAAGATGCAATTCGTGTTTAAATAATTATCATGTTTAGAACAGTGGCTTCACGAGCTATACAATCCCGAGATTTTTTTTCATCTTTAATTGTTTTATCAAAGATTAAAACGCTAGATGGGATCGTTGAAGCATTTCAATGCTACAGTTAAATAACTTGATTCAGGCGTCTCAAATAATCAACTATTTTAATGTGATTTCATTCTTTTCACCAACTATTTTAAAAATGCCTGTCAGTTATTTCCTCTTTTTCAACAAGTCAAAGTAACGAAAAGTGCATTTCAAAACAAGTATTTGCCAAACGCACAAGTCTGCAAATATCCGGAGAACAAATGGAATGACTGGTCGCTCCGTGTATGTTGTGAGAGTTTTCAAAATAGTCGTTCTACATTGTAGAAATAACAGCATGTAATAAGGTTGGAAGATCTCAACTTTATTCGTAAGGCTCGGTGTCTTTTTTCTCCAAACTCTGATGTCAATTATACTTATGCCTCTTTCACTTGCTGATGGTAGGTGAGATTAGAGTAGGCGGGGTTAGAGTGACTAACGACTTTGTATTATCTCTGATTAGCAAAAGATTTCTTGGGCTCGACTATAGAACTACCTCAAATTAATCAGGGTTTCCATGGAATGGCCTAAATTCCCACAGAGGTGCACCGGATTTACTAATGAAAAATCCATGGAGTCATCTTCCTTACATAAAGAAATGACAAGAAAAAAGGGAAGGTAAATAGAATGCCGCAACTCTATTTACTTTGCATCCACCTAATTAAGGCCTAGCTTTAGTTTTATGTGAAGATGCATGTTCCCTAATTTTTCCGAGCTTAAATTCAACCCCGCCCTAAAATGAACCAATAGCGTAGAGGCCCTTTATTCAGTGGCATTTAGCGAAAACATCAATTTGAACTCATTGTGGGATGATGAACAATAGACTTCCATGATGTAAAAGTATTGCAAATCGATATCCACGATGTTACATAGAAGGTTTTTAATCGATAAGCATGTTATTTTTGCTTTCTATTATAACAGAATCAAATGCAGGAATAACACTGCAGGTCCACATCTTTCTATTTAAAAAACCTGTAATAATAACGTATCACGTAGTTTACAAAAGAATAGGCAATTTGTGCAAGTAGAGAATAATGTTGACGCTCGACTAATGGGCATATTCAAAAATGATGAATAATTCAGGAGTTTATTAAACCACACCTGGTTAGTTTCAAAGAAATGAATTCAAACAACTCACGGAATTAGATAATTATTATTTGTGCGGCGCTTGACATTGGATAACACACGTTGAATTGTGTATGCAAGTATTTATATTTAAACATTCTTAAATAAAGTTCTTGATTTGTACATTTGCTGATAATTTGTATCTGTTGTATAAAATTAAAGAAAACCATTGTAGCTAATTTGTTTTCGACTTGAATAAACGTGTTTCCACTAATCTGATAGGGAACTATCAGTCTCCTATTTTGTTTAACACTGTACAAAATCCCTAATTGTTATGAAGATAGCATGTTAACATGGTAGAAATAACGATGTAATTTAAATAAATAATTCAAAAGTGTGAAACGCTCATAATCTACTAAGACCACGCATACATCGAGTGAACGAGCCGAGGCTCACGACAACGACTCATAAAGTTCATATAAATAATTAACGAGATAATTCCAGACATTAAAATTGGAGAAATTCAACCGCATTAGGAAGCCAATTAACTTTTTTGTTTAGTTTAAATGGGAATATTAATGCTAATGCTTCCCGATGCAGGAAAAAAAATTCTGGAAGTTTATTCCTCTGGATTAAATTAACGTTGAGTGCATCTATAATGCATTAATGCTTCTTATCATTAATTGTGCGCTGCATAATTTTCCACCTCCTCCAATTACATGAATTGCGAGGCGAGAGACAAACCCATTAAAGGTTTTTAGGATAATGAGTGGATGCACGACGTTGAATTTGCAAGACATCCAATTTCAGGAAGTGAACGACCGAACAGCCTAGCTAGGGTAAAAAGCGAAAATAGCCTTAAAAAGCATTGGCACGTTTCCAATACGTTATGGTTGCAAGCCTGGAATTTTTGACCATAGGTCACCTCAACGACAAGAATCTCATTTGTTGAAAGGATTTTTCGTTCTCCCTCGTTTCCTATAATAACTCTTTCCTATCGCTTTTGCTTTTAATTTAACTTCTTCCTGCATTTCTCATACCGGAAATCAGTCGAACATCTCTTTCTTTATACATGACACGCTAACATGATGGCACGTTTTTTCCCACTAGCTTTACTACGTGACTTGAAATGATCAAAAACCTACAATGCATCGTTATCTTGTCGACACGTTTGTTAGCAGAACATTTAATAGCACTTAACGTTTAAAAATATGTTCGTTTTCCGACAAGCGTCGATTCCATGCGTGATACGTAGTTACTTGGGTCTAGACATCTTCTTTATTCTTAAGTTCTCATACTTGATAGTGTTTAAGATGATAATTCTGTTTAGGTGCAATGAGAGTAAGGAAACGTTCTGTTTTTCAGGAGCATAGATCGCCAAATCCTACATGTTTTCCAACAGTTTGCGATGGAACGTGCTATGGTACCTGGCGATTACCAATCAAATTACTCCAGTAGAATTTAGAAGTACTATAATGCATTGATAAATCCTACTGAACTTACAGTAAGTTCGATGTTTATCTTTAAAAAGGTGTGTTTAGAAAAAAAATATGAGTTTAGAGGTATTTTGTCGGTTTCGCTGATTATTTCCTTCCAACTTGTTATTACTGAGAAAAATCATATTCAACAACAAGGTTTTTTAAAGAACACTCCCACGACGAACTTCACATACAAAAAAACAATCTATTTTGCACTTTTTTCTTCAACAAAAACAGATCAATTTAGCTATAAGAAATGGAAATATTTTTTTCGATAGAAAGTTTACAAAAGTGAAGGATTACTTTATATTTGAAGCCATGTAGAGGAATTGAATGCTATTTTTATGGACTATAAGTAAAACCTAATTATGAAAATAGAGTGATTCTGTCAAAGCTAATATTTAGGATGGACCATTTCAAAGTAGACACGTATTCGGACGTCCGAAACATGAAAAATTGCAATCGGAAAATTTTGAATGTTTTGCAAATTTCTCCCCGGAAACTGTTGAAACTTTTCCAAATCTTTACTCGAAAACAGTTGAAAATGCTAAAGATTTGTACTTGGGAAAAGATGGAAAATTTTGCAAATTTGTCCTCGAGAAAACGTAGACTAATTTGTAAAGTTGACCTCGGAAAAGGTGGAAAATTTATGCTCGAGAAAATGGAAAATTTTGCAAATGGACCCTGATCGAGCTTTAAAGTTCTCAGGCTATTCTAGGTTTTCCAGGACTGGAGGTACCCTGTTAACTGACTTTTGCAATTTATAACCCACCTATGCGATATTGCGCTCAATTTCCCTTTAACTTTGGGAACTGATTTTATTTTCCATTTGTTTTCAAGTGGACGTCCGAGATGGCCTTACCCCCTCTCTCCCCCTGTCCACATTGTGTCCGTGACTCAACCTATCCCCCTACCCCTACACGAGGACGTTCTTTTTGAATGGCCCCTTACAGTTTATGAAGAAAACGAGTACAACATGGACAGCTCCTAAGTCATCACTGATTGCCTAACTTCAGGGGATTTTAGACATTCGGTTTTTTGTTACAAATTGCCCTGACTGTACATTGTAGATTAAAAGTTCGCCTTGTCTATTTCTAGCAATTTTATAAGTTTCCATTCACTGACATGGATCAAGCTAAATCCAGGATTTTATTCGATGTTATTTGTTTTTATCGATTTTCTTTTCAATTGCCTGGTTCTTATTTTTACTTTTTTTCTTTTTCAAAATAAAACGCTATATTTCTAGAAATACAATATGTTTACAGCTGTTGAGGGGTTTCCAGTTGATTCGAAAATGTAACGGCCCTAGGAATTGATGCACTTTACGTCACCAAAACAACGATGTTTTCGTCCAATATCCATGACGCGCTTCTCTTATGCCCTAACCAGATTGCTTTATTATTAATACGACACTGACGTTATTTGTCAAAATGCTTACTTCGGGATTACTATCACCGTTAGCTATGGCTTCGCTGCATAATTCCAGGCAGATGGCACGCGAGATATTTTATGCCCTACATTACGAGAAGATAAAACAGGTTTTATAGTGCAAATAAATATCGCAATTGGTAACGCAACGAGCGATGATGCTCGAGTCATTGCGGCCTGGAGACATCTCATTTGAACAAATTGCGCTCATATTGCCAAAGCAAAATACTGTTTAGAAAACGAAATATCTCTCGTGCAAACGTGCACCTGTTATTGTCTCCGGCGATTTTATTAAATCGTCTCTTACGGCAAATAAAAATAAATCTGTAAAGCTGCTTCAGAATTAATCCCCAACGACGAATCGCGTGAAGCCCATAATCTCAGCCATTTAATTTAACAACCCAACCTCAATCATTTGGAACTGGTGGCATGCCAGTTTATTAATCTTTGCTACGTCAATTTCAATTTCGCCCAATTATCTATGTCAATCGATCGGAGCAAAATATTCACGTTAACATTATTTGCTCGTATTTTATGAATTTGAGTGGGAGCTTTTTTAATTAACGGACAATGCTCACATGAGTTGAGCAACGGTTCAATTTGGAAAGAAATTTCACTGCAATTCATATTTTTGCATCTGGAATTAAAATCTGTCCTTTAAAATGCATTTTTAAAAAACGTGTGATATATAGGCCTAGAATAAACTTAATAACTGTTAATATACAGTACAGTACATGGAATTACATTAATAATGGAAAAAACTTCATGTAAATATTCCAATTTGCATTTTTAACGTGCGAGACACTACATTTCCATTTAATAACTCGTAGCAAACAATTTGCATATTAACTAATTGCTTGTGTGTAAAAGTGATCGTGCATATCGTCTAAAAAATATTTACGGTTACAATTGTATAATGTTTTAAAGATAAAATTCGACGTTATAATTGTAGATCCTAACATTGTTTTCTCATTCGATTTTTTACTCTCCGCGGTCATGTTGGCAATTTGCAAAAAGCAATTTGTAACTTTCGTATGATAAACTTGCAAATAAATTAAATAAAAATTAATAGTTGAATGCCCTTTACATTATTCAGTTTATAAATTATTGGCTAATGGAACAACATATCAAGTGCGCCCCAACATTATGTCAAAACGCATTACGGCTAAGAGTTAGTGTAAGCAATAAGACACGATCTTAGATATTAAAATAATAAATCAGAGTCATGAAGTCGCATTTTTACGCTGTCAAATGTTATCTTAGCATTTGTTTTATGAGGCAATAACGCATGACTAACGCAGAATAAAGGAATCTAAATTGCATGAGACCGTTTTAGAAATCGACACACAAAAACGATGTATAATTCTTGCATAATTCATTTAGCTATTAATAAAACAAAAAGATGAAACGCCATCACACCCCAAAATGACGACGATAAGGTGCTGCTTATGGATGCAATAAACTCAAACTCTATGCGGTTTATTTTCGGTGTTAAAACAAATCCAGATCAAAGTAATAAAAGCAAACATCATTAAAATTTCAATTTCGTTTTATGGAGCTCATGGCAGGTCCATCTTCAAAGAAAATTGCCAGCCGTGGGAGATATTTTGGATAGCAACACTATGTTTCACTGAATTTTTGACAGACCGAAACACATTAATAAGCATGTTTCAGTCAAAGGTTGTCTTTTTTGCACATCACAGATTTGGGCACATTCCATGCTTAGCTACGTGATGCTTCCCTAAAGTACTTGACATAAATTTTACATATCCTGACTTTATGCTTTCCAGATTTAGGAAACATGATAAGAACAGCTAGATTCACGAATAGCTTAGAATAAGGAGGAAGGATGGAATGATAAGGAAAATAGTTATGGTCTGCTCTATAAACGCTAGAAAGCGGATTGTAGAGTCAAAAGAAAAAAACAAATATTCTTGAAATCCATGTTTGTACGGCTCAAGACGATTCGCCAGAATAAGAAAACTATTGCTTGCAGTATTTTAGAAATGCTTATAACAGAAAGCCTTTTTATTATTTTGGAAAATAATATCCAGCACTAAACGCTATTGGATGATACTACATGTACAGTGTATATATATACTGTATACCACACTATGTAACGCTAACCAAGGAAAGACTAGATACTTAAATAGCCCCTGTAAAGGAAGTCACACATGAGGCAATTCATATCCCGAAACTTGTTTTCAGATACATTATTGCTTGATACATGTACATGTACAGTAGTTCCCCGCGTGTTTGGATAAATTACCTTCGCAAATAAATTTCCAGATATATTTCTAGAATAGAAAATGATTTTATTCTGAGTAACTTATTTCTGGAAAGAAACTGACCTCATAGGTTTTACAATCATGCACAAAAGTTTCTTTCTGTTATTATGCCTATCAGGAAAAACGTACATGTATACGCTATAGGATGGAATGATAGCATTGCTGCCAATTTAGTTTACCCACATTTTACCCCACAACAGTGCTGAAAATATCGCTCCATGTTTGCAGCGACAGGAAATTGTTTCAGTTGAAATAACTTTCCTGCAATTTCTGGCAATTTATTTCCGGATAACCTTCCTCTTGAGTGACGTCCTTAATTTTTCTGAGAAACTATACTGGAAATTCTATAATTGGAAAGCCAATTTAAAAAACCAGAAGTAGCTGTAAATCAAGACATTAACTATAACATATATACGAGGCGTAGTTTAAGAGTTTTCATTCACTGAAGAACAACCGTTGAAGAACAATTTGCGCAGCGTTTCTCAGAAATATATGTGGTATTCAATCGAGTCTTTCACACATTCGATAACATCCGATGACGTTAATGGTGTTGGGTTGGTGGTCACACACGTCAAGACTACTTGTTGGTTAATTACTGCTCATGGAAAATGTTTGTTTTCCAGAAATTGATCCAGGGATGTAACGAAGCCATGGTGGATTTTAACTGACAGTAGAGTGACGCCAATGACATCGGATATATTTTTGAGATACACACGTGTGGTATTTCATTTCAAAGCACTGCGTTAGACAGTAATAACAGCCCCCAACATTTCCTTGCTTTGCAATCATGTTCTGGGTGCTGGGAGAATAAATACGAAGCCACTGAACGTCAATAACATATATGATAGACATTGTCATATCTTTGCTCGAGGGACAAAATACGCTCGTAAAATACAATAAGTCCTAATCAGCCGTGGGTTTTATAATAAATTATTAATGGTTTTCAATTTAAATGGTACAAATCATGAAGTTTTGAAACTAAAAGTGTGGGCCTAAACAGCAACCCTAAAATATGGTTTAGAGACGTATAATTTAAAACACTGATACACATACACTGTATGTGTACATTGTATTTAACTTTTAAGGAATTGCGTCCAGCCTTTAGCATAAAATCTTTTTTTTTTAAAAAAATGACTTAGAACGTCTTTCACTCAATATATAATTTAACTTCGTATATATACATATCTTCCACATTCACACATAAACCTTCAAGACAAGTTTGTATTTGTAAAAACTTGGAATGCTCATGTTCTAGTCACACCATTGTAAAATGTCACATAATTCACGAGGTCATAATTATGATAATAGTAGACATAAAACTCCCGTGTTTTTCGTGAAATAGCAGTGAATATACGACAGTCATTTGACCAAACTAGTTATAGCGTCTTTCTAGGAACAGAGATAATATTTGCATTAGCAATTAAACCGGATTACGACCTTAAACGGCATAAATAAGGTTTTATTTGGTAATAAAACGTCCAGGAATGCGCCCGAAATGTACTCAAAGTGTTATTTTCATGACGTGTCGCCCGAATCGAGTATCAAGTGGTTTGAGGAATGGGACGAGATAATGTCATATAATACTAGCTGAACTATCCCCGAGAGCGTACTAAAATTATATTCTGCGGCTAGTGCAGCTTCTAGTATTTTTAACTGGGGAAAAAGCTATGAAATGTGACAAGAAATGGGTTCCACAATTTCGGAAAGCCAAAAGTCATTGGCAGTTTCGTTCTAGATTCACAACCAAGATTGCTTTTTTTTTTCTAACATCGAATTTTGGAGTTTCCTTAAAGCTAATGCATGAAAAGCTCTAAACTCCAGAAAAACGAACAAACGGGGACTTAAAAAAGTATCTCTAGGTCGACCAGGGTGAAAAAGTATATAGGACCATACATGGCAGCATGTAAGGGCATGTATAGGTCATGTCAGAAAATGAGCATGTACGGAATAATTTACTTGGATATGCAACAATACTTGGACCAATTTATATAGAGCTTAATTAAATGGACAATGTATTGTATACATGCACAGTATGTCCACACATGCCCAATTATTCATCTGGCCATAGTATGTCACATTTTTCCACTCGGGAATGGATGCTTTTGAGATAAGTATAAAAAGCAAGAAATGAAAGGAAAAAGGCGGATATGTATTTACTTGACTGCAAGGGTAATAGAGTGAAATCCGCTTCATGCGATCAAGATGGTACCACCTACATGTATTTTGACCGAAAACAGCAGCTGACCGACGTGATAACGTGGTTGCCGCTCAAACTTGTTTCGCAATTATGCGATTTATGCGCATAATTTATCGAATTATGCGATGAGGCCACCGGTAATTAAGCGTGATCGAATAAGCAGACTTTCACTGTAGGCCTACATGTGCTGTATGTACCGTGTTTACCCCCGAAGGTGGCGAGCACAAAAAATGCTTACTAAAGACGTGCTTCTTTCAGCTTCTTTCGTGCTTGTTCTCAGCTGCTTGTTTCCAGCTTTGGGGCGCACAATGAACGCTGATATCAGACTGATAGTCAATGTGCTTGGTGGCGCCACTGCATGCGTTGTGCTAGGTGAAACATTCCGCGTAAAACCTTGCGCATGCGCATTAGCATCTCATGATGACCGCAGGACACGTTTTTATGGTAGCCTATACATAGGCGGCATGGCTACATTTTTGACCAATGTCAATCTGTGTGCCTCTCTGTGTCTTAAAAATCTGCTTTCAGATTTCCAGCACTAAGCGCTTCTTGTAAGCTCAGCCTGGCTCGGCTAAGCTTTCTTTGTGTGCGCCCTCATTTATAAAGCATGCCGCATTCTTATCCCGCTTGGTGGCGCTAGTGTACGCCGAGTGGTAAGCGCCTGCAATAAGCATTCTTTGTGCTCGCACCCAAACACCTGCTTACCTACGCCGCGCCAGTGGTTGGTTGGTTGGTTATTGGGGGTTTAGGCACAGTATATACTGTGCTTTAGGGTGCAGTGCCTGAAAGGCAAAACCCCAAATTCTTGCCCACATGTATGTGCGATGCACGTGCATGTTGCAATTTTTAATTCGCCAACTGTCTGTAGGTGGCGATTGCGGACAAATCGATGCGAAATGACGCCTCATACAATTCCGTGAGTCGCATATATTCGATTACATTGTACATGTCCAGTATGTGCATATGCTTAACGCATCAAATGCGTTCATTCAACACTAATTCCGTTGAAAGTGCGTGAACTCGTTCCAGCAATTAATTCATCGTGGCAAAAACAACGCCTGACAAATTTCTCTCTCGACGGCTTGTTCGTGAGGACCACGATCTCGATCGCGCTTAATTTGGTTGTTCGCTAATTTGACAATTAGGTGAAAGCGTACATTAATATCAAATTGCTCGGAATAACGTTAATGAAGCCGTGCACGAACACTGCATAGACCTAGGAGCAATTCCAGAAACGGGCAGATAACTCCTCGTAATTGTATCGTCGCTCCCCACAAAGATAATTAGCGGATCGGAGAAAATGGCTGGTAGGCCAATGGAAAATGCGGCGGATTCTTCGGAGAGTCGACGTGTTAAGATTAATTTCATCTTGAAAATCATTGTTGTTTTTTTTTTTTCTTTCTTTAAACTGTTACATTCATTAAGCTTTTTTTTGCATCTGTCATAGCGAGCTTGCAGTGGTGAGAGCTGCCTTGTTAATTAAATGTGTAAAAGGATTGGTTCTCTTTTTAAAAACATGGTTGAATTGAATTATCGCCGCATGTAGAGTGGTTCGTGGATAATTAATTTTAATTACAACAGCGCGCGCATGATGCGTAGATGCAGTCAGGGTGCACGATGAAAGTTCGTTTTCATCAACGTAACCTAATTTCGGCGAACTTAAATGAATTTAGCCAGTTCCAGCGAGTATCAAGTTTGCGATGAAATGCTCGCCGCAAAACAACATAAAGGCTACGGGCTTTGAATTAATTATGCAGTCGAAATGAATACCAACTTACAAGTTTCGTTAGTTATAGTCTACAATTAAAGCTCACTCTCTCTCCCTCTCTCTGCTGGCCATAGGGGTAGTTAGGCCACATTTGTATTATAATGATCCATAACCGGTGACATATACTGTATGTTGTACTACACGGCACTACCGCTCGTTAAGCGTGATGAAATTCATGAAATCCTTCCAGCATTTACTGCGGACTGTCATAGTTTGACAAATTCACTCGAAAATCAACAACTGTTGAAAAATAGCTAAAAACTACGCAAATGTGAATGGAATGGGAAGCTTCCTTTCAACTTCATTCCACTTAACTTGCAGGAAATATATTCTAAAGGAATTAAACGTATTGTCTTACCTGAGATTCACTGCACGAAAACCGTTAATGATGATGATTTTATAGGCATGAAAATGTCCACCTGAAATGAAGGAAAATTGTACGTTGTAAAATGATACTGAAAACCAAGCTGGTCGATCGCTAACGGTTATAGTTCTCAAAAACGTCTTTGTTGAAAATAACTTTTGCATCATACTTTCATTGTGGAAAGTCAAACCTGGCATTGAATATGGGGAAACATTGAGCAACTCAAGTGTCTAAAACATTACAATTAAAATAACTTGGTTGTCTTTATCTTTCCATTGTTTACAGTGAGATGCGGTACAGTCGACTGCATTCCGGGATAAGACTTTCGTTATTTTGTGGTTCTTATCTTGTGTTTTTCTTAACTTTATGAAAATTAGGACTTTGTCTATGCATGACTAGTTTACCGACAAACTTGTCGTGTATTCATATGTTATCTATATGTAAATTTATCGTTCACTCTATGGTTGGTTCTTGGATGTGCGGTTTTTAACGTTGGCCTAATTCAGCATCCGAGAAACACTTATGGCGAAGAATAAATCTCAACTTTCTGAAAAAAAAGTGATCATTTATAGTTGAATGGAAACTTTTTTTCCCTCATCATTCATTTTTTTCCATATTTTTAGTTTGTATTTTTGGCACAAGTCAACAAAGTTTGTTATCCTCGATATAATAAAATACATATTAAAATGTTGCGCACTATAACACTCTGCCAAGCAAACCGCTCGTACAAAAACTGAAAGAAAACAAAAAATTGTAATATACAGTAGGCCAAATGTGTAGTTTTTACTGTGCCTTGAAATTATAGCCCTTAGAACGGCACCTTAAAATAGTCCTTATAGTTCGCCAATTTCTACAATCACCCTAACCCAAAGCTTCATAGGTTCAAATAAGTTTAAAATGTTCGTAAATGCGTTCATAAGCTAAGGAGTCACAAAAGAGAACATCCGTAAATACAAATTGTTGGTCTCTTGAACGTTTAATTGTATGTCAAGTTTGCCTTTACATATTCTTGATGGAGCTGTGGCGATTTTCGCTACATAAATAGGCCAGCCCTGTTTGTAGCAGTAAACATTATACAGAACATTCAAATTAAGTTAACAATTTTTGAAAATGTTGAAATGCCCTGTGCAGGCCATTAGTCCTACTTAGTAGTTACATGTATTTGTGGAACATCCTATTTAATTCCATTATAATAAATATCTAATTTAGTTAATATATTTAATTTGTAGTCAGGATGCATTAATGCAGCTGACTCAGATTAACCAAACTGCAGTAATCAAATTACCTGAAATCTAAGCTTAGGAAACTTTTTCACAATGCTTCGTATTCACGAGGCCTTATTATTAGCCAGCTACTTTCACGACTGCTTTTATAATGCGATAAAAAGAGGACCACTTAAACTAAAGCAAAATTGATGAGCGTGATCGATGTGAAAATTTATTCATTTTGCGAGGAATTTTTTGTGCTGCCGGCGCTATCGCAGGGTGGAATAGCAAGCAGCTGAAAGCAAAAAAGGATATATTTAATGAAAAATCCATACATATATATATATATATATATATAGAAAAATAAGATTAGGTATCTGTCGGAGTGTATATGAGAATGTTGAACTCATCTTGTCACGTATGATTTATTCCTATCGAAATAAAAGCGCTTAATATATTTAAGGCATTTATTATAATGGCCATGACAGGGGAAAAAAGCACGAAGTTCATATCTAGTCAGGCAAACATTTATTCTTTACAATGTGTGTAATAAAAGTATGCCATTGTTGGAAGTTAACTTTCAGCCTTTTGGGATTCATTTGAATTTTATCATGTCGCCAATCATTTTACAAATGATGGTCGAATAAAAAAGTCAAAAAGATAATTGGTATGTAAAATCGTATCAATAAAACTGCAAACCCCATAAAGAGAATTTGTTAATACTTGTAATTCTTATCTGTTTAAGGCGGTTTTATTACTCATACATTTTTGTCCAACAACAATTTCTGACGTGTTAAACATGACATTTTATTGATATCATTTACTTTTTAATTAAACAAGTATATATACATGTTCCGAAAATCATGAACTTAAAAAATACGTGTAGAGTTGATGTTCTTGACAAAAATTTGGGGGAAAATTTAACAATTTTTGCAAAATATGGAATTTTAAGAAACTTTAACTACAGTACGTTAGTGCGTTCTAGTTTTTATTAACAGTGATTTACATCTACTTTGGTCGAGGGGTTACATCATTACGCGACGTTCAAATTATGTAAACCGATTGTGCAAATCTACACCCATTTTGGGGCAAAATTCTAGTTTATTTTAAAATGTACTATGGGTCATAATTCCTATTTTTCTGGTGAATGGGTGGAGGCTGAAGTAATTTAAATGAATGCATTATCACTATATACTACTGTAATATCCTTAACGAGAAAGGTGTCAGAATAGTAGAGAGAAATCAGCTGCATGTATACAGTAGGCCTATATGGTATATTGTATATTTGAATTGCGTTTTATGCTAAGTTGAATATCCAAAAACTCGCTAGAACCTATCACGTTAAATTAGACTCATAGTATTTACCTCCATTACATTAATGTTTCATGACTAATGATGCTCAAGGGCAAGAGTTTGGATAGAGAATACGAATCATTAATTTCAAACATCAAAAAGTTACGTCTTGACGTAATAGTGCCAAAGCAACAAATCAAATCACAGAGAATGCAATGTACGCGTTCGTTATACATTATACTGTACTTGTAAACGTATAAGAGAAAATAAGAGAGATTTCTAGTGCGGTGCTTATAGATGGGCTCACAAATCCCACTGGCAAATTACGCAGTATTGATTTGTTAGCGTGTTTACGTCTAATTTAAATTTGCGTACAGCACATTATAACCTTGATTTTTTGGGTTATTTATACCATTATATAAAATTTATATCATTTATCAACATTTGAAACTTCATGCACAACTGCCACAGAAAGTTTATCAAAGACAGTTGCTTAAATATACATGTAGTCAAAGGGTAAGAACACACAGAATGCTTACTTTCGACGTGCTTCTTTCAGCTTCTTTCGTGCTTGTTTTCAGCTTCTTTTTTATAAGCGCTTCTTGTAAGCTCAGCCTGGCTCGGCTAAGCTTTCTTTGTGTGCGCCCTCATTTAAAGCGCATTCCGCATAATATTCTTATCCCGCTTGGTGGCGCTAGTGTACGCATTAATTCTGTGTGTTCTTACCCAAATGTAAAACTGCTAGCTACATGTTCCTGGAAGTAAACGTTTGCCAGAAATAAACCATTAGCGAATCAGCCATTACTTTGTTCGCAAACTATACTTTATCACGATGTTAGGCGTATTTGAGGTGGCCTATTTTTTGATGCACTGACGAGCATGTTTATGATTGGCGCATCTCATGAGATTCTCCACGAAAACTCTGATGATGCATGCCAATTTCTGATATGGGTTCAGAGAATTTAACGAGGAGAAAGAGATCAGACGCCATCGCATCAAACAAATGTGTTAGTTTTATTGAAATGATGCGCATGCACAATGAACATATCTAACGGCAGCGAGCTTCTTACTCGATAGTTTCACATTGTTGCCAATTTATTGGCATTGTAGTCGAAGCCTCAGTAGTCGTCTACGATCATTTTAGGGGAGCACGGTTCAACAAACGACGATGTGAAAATGTTATAACGACATACTTGCGTATGAACAGTCAATGTGAAAGGGTTTTAAAACATGACTTGTTATCAAATGTGGAAAAGTGCGTCATTTGGCACAGCTCCTCCTCGAGCGAACTTTTGCATTAAAGATGTGAAGCTTTAGTGCAGCGCATCCAGCAAAAATATTACCGTGTCAAATCCAACGACAACTAATGACTGAAAAGTAGACGGCTGATCATCTAAAATTCATGGCTCGATCAACGTTGTGCGCTCGGCGACAAAACGATGACCTTTTCAAATTTATGGCGATCATACCGGAATAGACACTCAAAAGGAACGACATACCCGATCCAGTCATGAGCGGTGTTTTTTACATTTAAAGTTTGGAAAATAAATTGAAAGATAAAATCAAGTAATCTCGAATATCCGGGGAAGTCGGAAATCAGTTCCCGGAAAAAATTAAACTTAAAAGGTCTACTAATTACACGATGTTTTATGTACATGTATAGTAAGATGTACTGTTTATACAGCACTTTAATTGCATACATATAGGCAGGCTACAGTATCAGTACCGACTTTTCAGGAGTCATGAGTTTTTGTCGAAGTATAGACAGCTTAAAACATATTTGTTTGAAGTACATCATCTCATATTAGCCTTCTTATTAATAAGTTTAAATTTATTACATTTGCTAAAATTGTTAACATTTTCCAAATATTTCGAAGTTTTTTTTTCAAATATTGTAGACACGCCGAAGGTAATTCAGCGTTTTCACAAATAATTCGTCATTTGTATCTATTATTTGGTGCTTTTTTAACATTTAGAAGTTATTTTAATCATTTCTAACGTAATCCAAAAATGATTCATAATTGTTCACCTTTAAATTTTATAACATTTTGGCATTGGCATAGGCATTGTGTCCCTAACCCCCACCAACCAACCAATCAACCAACTTGGACTTGGGTGGCATTAACGTACAGTACAGGCAAACATAGCACTTCTCAAATTACACCTATATGGTAACAGCTGAGTAAAATCTGATTAAACAGTTGAATAATAGGGAATGACACGCGAGGATTCCAGAAAACAGATCGCACATAACGTTGGACTTTACAAATTCCCGATTCGTGCGATTCCAAAATATCCATGAATGTAGAACAACCAATTCTAATTGCTAATTTGTAAAAGCGTCATAAAATTAGCGTTATGTATATATTTGCGACACGTAATTTAAGTTACAGTTGACATTAAGACGTTCCATTCTTCAAGTGGTTGGATGACAATATTTCAAAAATAATCTTTCTAAAATATCAGCAACCATGCATTGCACGAATGTTATGGCAGGAAAGCTCGTCGTTATTCTTGGGAACACGAACACCACATCTGTATACTCAAATGAAACAAAAAGCTAAATACGTACTGCATGTTTAACTAGTGGCTAAATGCCTGCTAACAATGCTAAAAACGGAAATGTCAATTGTAATTTTGCTGTTGTTAATCAAATGTCGCAGATGCACAAATCACACTAATTGTACTTGTATTTACGATGCTCGATCTAGAACTTTCTAATTTGATTTTTTGCCCAACCTTTAATGGTTACTATTTTAAAATCGCCCAATAATCTATTAATGTAATTTTAATTAATTAGCGGCCTGTTCTGATGCTTCTTTGTTATGAATTATATTCAAAGATCCATCTTTATAACATGCACTTTCGAGCGGCTAAATAAGGCATATAATCTACTAAAAATGGTATAATCTGCATTTTTAATCATTTACCTCAACGAGTCGACTTTGAGGGGGAAAATTTTATGCAACGCAGTCATGCAGCGATGAATAGTTCTGGCATTTATCGGCTCACATTTTTTATTAGGAAATGTCAGCTTGACTGTGGAAATGGCGTTTGCAAAATTTAAAAAGGAACCTATAAATGTGTCATCGCAATGTCTGGCATTTTTCAAAGCATAGACATAGAAAAAATGAAAATAATATGAGGCTGAATTTCCACAATTGAGCTTTCATCCAAATAAAAGTGCATTTGACGAAGAAATGCTATAAACCTCATTGGCAGAGACCCCTGCACACAAATGAAGTTTCGAGTAATTTTTAATGATGGAGAAAATGTTGGCTAAATCATTCATTTTGCATGCAATATAAAAGGGCCTGGAAAAATGCCATTGATTGTCTGATATGCATTACAAAAGAACTTCCGCAAACATTTCGTCGCACAAATGGAAATCTTCGAAGGCATGATGTGCATTATAAAAGGACATGACGAGATATTTAGTCTACTTCCGCAATGCTAAAAATCATTTCAGGAAATTGCCTTTCAAAGCCATTTCTATTTGATAGAATAAAATGGAAAAAAATGAATAGACTTTTATTACATTACATCGTTAATAAATTATTCCTTACTATGCATTGCATTAATTGAAACCTATTTCAAATGTTATTACCGTAAATATAATTTACATGTAATGCTTGTCACATATAAGGTTCAGTATCGTGAAAAGTGCAGGGCGTCTTGCGTTATACTATAACAAAATTATCGCTAGAAACTTATTTAAAATAATGAGTTACCTCACATGTCATTTTAGGAATTATTGTTCAAAATTACGTGGGTAATAAAAAATGCGTTCAAAATGGTTAGTGCTACCATACAGTATGGCATTACACTTGTAAAAATTGCTTAATGAAATACTGTTTCATCCGGAAACATATTTATGCAAAATATAACCCAAAGTAATGTAATAGGCTTTTTACAATCTTAAGCATTCTAGGAAGTAATGTGAAAAGTTGTTAAAATGATATAAAACAATTCAAGATTTATAATTAAATACATACAGTATATTCGATGTTAATTAACATTCTTTATGGTTAGACGTTTTATTTCATATTCCATCCTATTAAAAACAATAATTCCTTTCAATTCTTTTGCGCTGTGGTATCTTGTTTAGAAATGCGTGCATTATGCAACACGAGTTCATGTGTATGGACACCGTTAAGTTTTCTAATATGCTGAAAAACTGCGTTTCTTTTATGAATGTTGCATGCAAAACGTTAATTGTATTAACGATTACTTTTAGCACGTACACACATATTCATGCAAGGATTATGTTCATTAAAATATAAGAAATGGATCCTTTGCAAATTGGCTGAAGATTTCCAACCAGTATGCTTTACCTTGTATCATATTACTACAATAATTTAAATGTTTTAAAATAGTAGAAAACATGAATCCCTATAGGTTGTATATAAAACAATTACTAGAGAACAAATAAAGTAGCCAACTGAAATTCTAATTGGATGCCACCAAAAAAAAAAAAAAAGTTAAGCATATACTGGTTGAAAACCTTAAGCCCATTTGCAAAGGATTAATTTATTATACTACAGTTGTAATGAACATAATTCATGCATGAGTATGGGTATATACTGTACGTGCTGCAAATAACATGCAGTTTAAACAATAAACGCTTTTCAAAGACATTCACGAAAGAAACTTAGCGTTTCAGCATAATGCAAAGAAATTAACGAAGTCTATACATACTGGTACGTTCACGTCCCCACACAAACCTTGCATTAAGTTCCGTAATGAAAGCATTTCTAAACAAACGACCATGTAATGAATCCGATAAAAGACATTAAAAGCAGCGCTTAAAGGACTTGAAAAGAATTATTTTTTAATACATTTTTTGCTAAAGGAAAGATGCAAAGATGAAATAAAGATAATATATGCTACGCTTTCCAGTTTATATAAGTATTTTCATGATTAATTATACGGCATTATACCAACCTCAAATAAACTCGCATATGTAAACATTAGGCCTATACACCCAAAACATTATATAGTTTGTCTTTGTGGAGAGATTATGTAAGGCAAACAGTTTCACATTCATGCATTTTAATTAATTTTTCTGGCAAGAATGCGCCTATTATGCAGACCCTTTTTGTGCACTATGATGTAAAAACTAAAAACAAAAAGAATGGGTATAGGAAATAACAATAGCATAAAAGATCAACGTTAAGAACCTTTAAGAATTTGTCGATACACGTACAAACTATTCTTATGAAGCTTTCCACGAGACGATTGAATTATTTTCTTAAACACATTTTTGTCATGCATCGTCAACGATCACAGACATTTTGATTTTATGCTTTACATCGTTTACATCGATACCCATTTTCAGCTCTAAATGGCATGATGAAAACTTTTCATCCAGAAAATTTTTTGGGATTTTTTCCAAATAAATAGTTCTCTTATCAACGTCTTTATTGCGATTTGAGAAATTTAAAAATGTGTAATTTAAATAAATCTTTCATTGAATTTGTATAAGTAGTGAAGTTGATAACTCTTTTTCCGTGGAATAAATGGTCAATTTATTACAAAAAAATGGCAGTCTTTAGCCTCCGTGACACAAAGAACACTTCAAATCAGCAAATTATAACTGCAGGTTATAAGGCTTCAACAGTATAGCCTAATAAAATTCTCCATCTGTTGTATCGTCATACAATAGAAGGTATCAAATACAGTAAAACCTCTATTCTGTCAACTTCTATTATGTCAACTTTCTATTATGTCAACTCATCAGCACGTGGCTCCTGCCCACCAAACGGTGCGTTTTTTGGCCT
>JAQGAO010001734.1:0-22840 GCA_034697705.1 Ommatoiulus sabulosus | reverse complement strand
GGTAGATGTAAGTGATTGCCTGTAAAGTGATCCCTTCTATACCTTTTTCCAATCAGGAATAAAGCTTTTATTATTATATATGTTCAGTCATTAATTAATGAATTATTTATTCAAACATCACCACATTTCAGATTATGCCTTCATCAGATGTTAAATGTCATTTGTTATCCAGAATCCAAGTTGTAGATTGTTAAAATGCCACTTTGATAAAAATTGTATTGAGGCAATTTCACATTAAGGTAACATACATTACAGACTCATGAAAGTCCATCAGTACCCAGTTTCAACCATGCTTATTTTGAATCAGTACTTCAACCCAGATTAAAAATTGTCACATTAGAGAGTTCCATGTGGGTGTACAAACATTTTTATAAATCAATGACCAAGTAGTCATTTGCTCTATACCCAGGATGTAGACATATTGATTAAATAATATCAAGTATGTAAATTGAAGATGCTGCAACATGTGTTTAAGCTTGTAATGCTCGTAGTTTCAACAATTTCCACATACTCCTGGAATCTAGAATCAGGCATTATTATTTTGAAGTTTACAATACTGAAAGTTTCCTTTCAAACTTGCAAATCTCATTCTTTTCCGGTAGCTTCCCTAAGAGAGGCAAGCTGTTTCTTGCCTCCATATAAATTAAAAGTTCTCTAAATGTAGTAATTTCTAGAAAATTTCAATTAAATGCACCATAAATCCAGCTTCTACGTCTAATATGCAGTTGAAACAAAGAGCTAATAGTGACGTCACATCCTGTTTGGATTCCAAGTGTCTTAATTTCAGACAGAATCGAAAAATATAGTTCAAAAAGCACAACTGAGTGAAAAAAATGATTCCTTGTACTGAGTTAAGCACATTAAAAGTCGTACTTGGTGAAAGTGTCTTAAAGTAAATGGTTATTTAGTGTTTTAGTTGAAAAACACATCTTAAATTCAGACTGTGTTTTTACAGTGTAGAGCACTGTTGAGGAGAAACTTTTCACGGGTATTCCAAGTTTACACCAAGTTTAGAAATTGTAGTCACTGCGAGTATAGGGTGTTTATTAATATTAAAATTAACATAAAAATCAGAACGACGATCAAACATCTCCGAAATAGTATCGAAAATATGTGGCGTTTATTTGAGTTATCGCAAAGACATTTCTCTGCTTTTGAGCTCGTAAATGCTCGTTTTAAATCGGATGTCTCCGTGCCCAAGTTGCGCGGGTCTCGGCTTTTTCGTATAGCCATAAAAGAGCGAGACCAACGAAGGAGAAACGCTAGAAAATCTGTCAGTTGCAGTCCGTGTACACGATAGGAAACAAATAACTGAAGAGGTGATTGAGCAGAAAACGAATTGAAATACTTTCCAGTAAAAACTGTCAAGTTCATGACGTGTAAAGTCTGTCTGAGGTTGAGATAAACTCAAATTCGAGTCGAAGAAATCGTTGCTAAGGTCGTGACAGAGCACTTACTTTCAAGATGCTTTCTTCATGAAAATAGATGCCATAAAGTGCTAAGTTCTTCATGCTTCGCTTTTTATCCCCCCACTACTCGGAGTTTTTCTTCTGATAGGAAAAAATATATATTCTCGATTGTGCTATTACTTCACATTACGCCGCTTTGAGTTTCTTACGAGGAAGCTGAAGTAAATATACCGAGTTTTAAAACCTAAATGGACAAATTTGTGAAAAAAAAGATATAAAGCGTGGATCTTTTTATAAGAACGAGGATAAATGAGGCACTTTTGATCCAGACTAAAAATAAATACTAAAATCAAACGGAATCATTTTTATTTCGAGTTTGCTAAACGTTTGTTTAGCATTCGAGGATATTGCATTTTCGTTGCTCTTCGTGATCCAATTGCTCTTCAACAATTCGTATCTATCCATTGTTTAGTTATTTTCTAATTGGTTTCTTCCAAATGGTGAAATTTCACTTCATCGTTCCTCCGATGAACAATATTAAAGCGTATTTCAGCAACTTTATATTTTCAAACATCTCTCTCATCCGCGCTCATTAACATTCCAGCTTTATCTCCAATTTGCCGAACTAAGGAAAAAAGTATAGCATCTTTAACTATTCCGTGGTTTCAACTGAAGAATTTAATTAAGTAAAAGGAATTTTAACCCCAAATATGCAATTGAAGCACTG
Organism: Ommatoiulus sabulosus; assembly: GCA_034697705.1. Lineage (NCBI taxonomy): Eukaryota > Metazoa > Arthropoda > Diplopoda > Julida > Julidae > Ommatoiulus > Ommatoiulus sabulosus. The sequence goes on along the minus strand of JAQGAO010001734.1, from coordinate 20,704 downwards.
CGTGAAAATGTGTACTGATGTCATCGCGCATCATATCGCCTATTTCTTTCTTCTAAGACCAAATGGCGAGAAAGATAATATCTCAGAATAAATAAACTACACTGTAAAAATTCAATTATCTCCGAATAATTTTTAAATTAAAGCTCAATAAAAACGATAACGTTTTATATAATACCCTTATAATTAAAATGGAAAGTATTTCTGACAGATTAACCCGGATGTGGTACACACCGAGTTTAATTAATTTCCCCCATGGGGATTTCCTTTCCAACTATTGTTTCAAAAACCATTTCCTAGTCATTATTGTCATTTCACGAGTCATGTTGTAAAATTAAAGCAAATCAGCGTTTATAAAGTCATTTATAAATTAATTCAGCATTTAAAATGAATTGAAGCGACGTTTTGCATCGTTTTGTGTCTTAATCATTTTGAAAAAAAACCTAATTGACGATAATATATAATAAATATTATCAATTAAACTAGAAGAAGAAAACTAGCCGAGAAACATTTTTGTCGTTAACGCGATCCTTAACCTAATACCTGCAATTGTAAATGACTCGAAACAATATTTTTGTTTGAACGAAAAAAATATGAATTAAAAAAATCTAATTTTTTTAGTAATGCATGAATCATTTACATCAAGCAAGTCATGTTTATAAAATTAAAGGTTCGAAAATCAAATTAGACAGTTTTAGGACCGGTTGCACCAACAGAGGTTAAAAATAATATAGGGTTAACCCACCGTTTTATTGCGCAAGCACGGGTTAGGGAAAAAATGAAGAGAAAAGTTAACCCAGACAGTAGACAGGGTTAACCTCGGGTTATTAGGAAAACCAACATGGCCGACACTAAAGATGAATCTGATGAATCTAGGGAATTTTCCATGCTACACCACCTGGTCACACAAACAGGGGAAAAAACGATGCGCAATCTGGCAGCATGGGTCAAAGTTAGTACCTTTTCTGTCTTCCATTTTGGTTTGAGCAGGTTAAACATGAGTTCCATAACCCTGGGGTTCATTCATCAAGAGTTAATTGGTGCAACACAAACACTTAACCCGAAGGTTAACCTGGAGTCAAATTTTAACCCAAGCTTAGTAAACCTGAGATTTTAACCTAAGCTGGTGCAACCGGCCCAAAAATAGCAGCCGATTTTGGAATTTTTTTTTTCCAAGTTGATTTTTTTAATAAATACAAAAATCCCGAGGTCGATAAATTATATCAACACACCCTGTACACAAAATCGTAATTAATAAATGCTCGAGGAAGCTCGCAAGTTGACGTCGAGCTCTATGATCGTTTCTCTTTAAATTTTGCCATCCTCGAGAAGCGTCAGTGTTCGAAGCGTCGTTATCTTCGAAGAGGTTATTAGGCACGGTGAAGGGCGGGCCAGTTATTGAACTTTTGGCAATTATTTTCCCTTTACAAATTCCTCCGTGATTAAAATGGCATTTGGCGACGTCTTTTCGCGGCTGGTTTTATCTCCTCGATTGCACTCACTTTTGTCGCCCTCGCGATAAAAGCTTATTTTTTCCCGCGATTTTCATCATCTAATTTGCATGGCGTTGCAACGCGTTGATGCCGCTAGGGCGCACCAATAATTGGATTTTAACAATTATGTTCACGTCTTGTTTTTCATTCAAAGAAACGCTCGGCGACTGACAACCTTTTTCAATTGATCGAAATAGATTAAATTGCACCGCAGCCAGAGGCGCGAAGGCGAACGATGGCTAATCCGAGCTGAATTACATCTCGATTCCTCCCCGCGTCAAACACCGGTTATACTTAATCGTCGTTTAAATCGTCTACATGCATCATTGCTATATTCAAGTCGCTTCATCCTGCCACTTCACGATAGAGCAAACTCGCATTGTCACCGAGTTCGAAGTGTTTGCCCGTATTAAGGGGCAGCAGAATCAATTATTGCCCTTTGGGACTAAAGCTGGTTTTAATAAACGATGTATTGCCGCATTTTCTTTGCATCCTAGTTCCTAACTCTTAATCAAAAACTGCACAGTAAGTATTGCGTTTAAGTTCCCTGGTTGGGGGTCATATCGAGGGCTCCCACCATTTCAAATTTTTTACGAGTCTACGACGATTTCAATTTAATTTCTAGTATATTTTCCTCTATTTTACATTGCTACATTTACTGCATCGAATACAATTTAAAGATGAAAGATGAAATGATGAAACGATGAAATCTTCGACGTTATTCACTGCAACTCACGATAAGCCAACACCCATTGTTGCGACGTTCGCAGTGTTTGGCCGTATCGAGAAGCAGCGAAATTTTAATTTTATTTATCGCCTATGGGTGCGAGCACATAGAATGCTTATTGCAGGCGCTTACCACTCGGCGTACATTAGCGCCAGTACTAAGCGGGATAAGAATGCGGAATGCTTTATAAATGATCGCGAACACAAAGAAAGCTTAGCCGAGCCAGGCTGAGCTTACAAGAAGCGCTTATAAGCTTTCAAGAATGTTTGTAACATTATTTTTGGAACTCCGAAAGCAGATTTTTAAGACACAGAGAGGCTTACAGATCACTATTGGTCAAAAGTGTTGCCATGCACATATGCACGCCTATGTACCGTAAAAATGTGTCCTGCGCTCATCATGAGATGCTAATGCGCATGTGCAAGGTTTTACGCGGAATATTTCACTTAGCACAACGCATGCAGTGGCGCCACCAAGCACGCTGATATCAGCGTTCATTGTGCACCCCAAAGCTGGAAGCAAGAAGCTAAAAACAATCTCGAAAGAAGCTGAAAGAAGCTCGTCAAAAGTAAGCATTATTTGTGCTCGCACCCTATTGCCCGAGGACCGAAGTTATTTTCTTCTCTTCGCTATAGCAGCCGCTTTATCTTTGTCTAGTGCATTACGTTAAAAGCAAATACTGTATGGGACGTTTTGTTTCTGAGCTAACATGTTGAGCATAGATGAGCCTGTAGGTATAATTTTTTCAATGCCAGATTGGGGCGTATTTAGAAAAAGTTGCCTGAAAAAAGGTTTCTGTATCTTCTATTCATACCTTTGATTCTCATCTGTCAAAAATTGCACTGTCTGTTGACATGCAATTGTCATTTTAACCAGGTTGACTGTAAGAGTTATCTCTGTAACCTTTTCTTTCTTTTCATTATTTGAATAGAATTATTATTATTATTATTATATTATGGGCTCAGCTATTTCAAATGTTTTACAGTTCTAGAGTTTCTACAATGATTTTAATTTTATTTTTAGCATATTTTTCCATATTTTACATTGCTAGATTTAATACATCGATTACTATTTGATTTCCAAAAATATTGTCCTAAAGACATGGTTCATGCATGCGTGGTTCATGCAGGTTCATTCGTGTTTGCCCATATAGAGAGGCAGCGAAATTTCAATTTGATAATAATATTAATAATAACTTATAATAATAACTAATGATACTCACAGTATTTCTTACACCTTCCCAGCACATAGATTAGTTGGTACAGAGTTACAGTTGGTACTTAGTGTAGTGATTGTTTATACAGATTAGTTTGCACATTATTAGAAGACAATTATATTTACATAGTCCGACACACGCAGTGTTCGCAGTTAAGAGTGAAATTCAGATAGTGTGGCGGACGTTACAACTTTTGATGGTAACATGTTACATATCCTTCCTACCCAGGGACTAAAACGGAAATGCCGACAATTTTTCCTGGTAATCAATGTAACTGCCTTTTAGTGGCACCTAAGATTGATATCGCTGGCTTCTCTTCTCTTTAACAGGGACAAACCTGAAAATGTTAGATCATTGTAAAACTTGTAACAACTGCGAAAATCTCAATTTTGAATCTACGAACTTTTAGGGTTTTTGCGTTTAGTAATTGTAAACATTGTTGATAAGAGAGTGCCCTGAGACCATGCAACTTTTTTGTGAATCTTCTCTGCACAGACTCTATTTTAACGACATCACCCTTTAAGCAGGTCATACACGAGGCAAATTATATCCGGCTACAAATGGAAAGAAATTGCAAGGAAGCCTGTTCCCGCACACACGGAGCGATACTTTCAGAATATGTCCCTACGGTATACGCAGCATTTGGCAGCATTGTTTCAAAGGGAAATAGCGGTAAACGAATTTGAAAGCGTGCATGCATTCCATTCTATGACGTATTTCTTTCCTGATTGGCTATAACCCCCATGACGTCAGTTTCTCTCCGTAAATTTGTTGCTCAGAATAGGATCGCTTTCTATTCCGGAGATATATCTTGCAATTTGTTTTCGGAGGAGATTTTTACCAACACACGGGGCAATAATGTAGCTGGAGAGATGTTGCCGGATATAATTTGCCTCGTGTATGACCAGCTTTAGGGTGCTCAGAGAGGAGTTGAACTGTGCTCGATTTAGGCAGAATTCAGCAGTTTTCACAAATATACGAACTTCATTTTGAAAATTGAAGCCACGTGATCAAATCCAGAATATTCATTGGTATAAAGAATTGACATGGTTCATTCCGATTCTGTGAATTGAAAAATAAAACGACGGAGCAAACATCGTTGACCTTAATCTAAATCTGCCATCTTTACTATGAACTAGTCGTCACAGCCGTCACAAAGTCCATTTCACGGTCTACTATAGCCTAGTACACAAAAGCCGAATGTTACGATGTTATGTCATCGAAGTCAGTTGCTGCCATTTGATTAGACTAAAGAATATGCCATCACCTTTGCCCAAAACTTAAAAACCAATCAAGTTGCGGAATTTGATCACGTGACTCGGCCCTTTTCGCGAAAATTTACCTCCAAATGCAAAAATGTGCATAATTAGAATCCTGATAGGAATTGCCTGAGCGACTCTGGTAACACAGATTCTTGGCAAATTATACATTGACAAATTAAAATTCCATGTTAATTGTCACGTGGGCAAGAGGTGGCATTGGAAATGAGGAATTTGACGTCATAGTTAACCGTTAGATCACAAAACATTACAAAATCTCCGAAAGTCTAGTTTCTTGTCAAAAGACCATGTAAAGGTCGAGGGTAAATATGTTTTGACCAGAAATGTTTATTTAATGCTGAAAACTGTTATAAGGTACAAACATGTCCGAAATGACAGCTCATTTTGTTGTCCTAGCAGATTATGAAATCGACACTGCACATGCATCAATAGGTACAGTAGTAGAAATCTTCTCATCGTGAGTGGGCCAAATTCTGCTTGTTGGCCGAGTACCCATATTATTGCCAGAAAATTACCGACACGAGTCTCAGATCAATGATTCCATACGCTGCAAAGATCCGTGTTTTGAAAGTGCAATCAGCTTACTAAAGTAAAAAAAGTTAAATTCAAAACTATAGCTTTCCTATATATATATACTAGCCATAAAACCCGGCGTTGCTCTCGGAGTAAATTAAATAAATCATAAACGTTGACCCGGGTAAAACCTTCGGGCGAAATGGTTTGTCACTTTCATGGCCTGAAAGTGGAAATAGTAGGACTACCAGCAGCCCTGCACAACATGGATAAAATATATTTGCGAATGTAGTCATTTGATAAAACAATGCTGAATATGTTTTTACTGAATATCAATACAGGCAATTGTTACAAAAATACAATTACTGTACAACGAGTTCAGTGATAACATGGGACTAACTAACCCTCAGACCCAACAAAGTATTTTCTCCAAATTTCGATTCCTATTCGAGTTCTAGCAAACAATCAGAGCCGGATGCCATTTCTTATCTCGTCCATTGCTCCGAATTCCACCTACAGTATACATGGCAGGCCTAACCCCCACCATCTAGCTCAGCCATAAGGTGGAAAATTACCGATAATCGAGCGGCCCACGATTGTTTGGTGACAGACTTTTCGGGCTCATCAATAACCCAAGTTAGTATGATACATCTGATTGGCATGGCTGATAAACGTCCCAACAAGCACCCCCTCCCATTGCATATATCCGCCAAAATTTGCATTTGTCAAATGATATGGACTAGATATGGACGAATACTGAGATTGAAAAGGTGAATGCGGAGGGCCTTTCGAAAAGGACATCTTCATGTTAATTGTCCAACTAAAAAATGCTCATTTTCGAAATATTTTTGTGTCATTGTATATTTTTGTCAATGCACTTATATAGGGTACGTCGAAGTACATGTAAATATAAATTGTTAATGTGCAAAATCCAAACCTTGATATTTCAGTACAATTTTCCACCTGATGTTTAGCAATTTCCAGAAAAAGTTTAAGCTACAAATTTGGACGTCCAATTGCATACATTTACAATTGTAAAATATAAGATTACTAGCTGGTTTGCCCGGCTTTACCCGGGCTGTTATTACCGATAGTGGGACGAAGCGAACGTAAGCCTACCAAAGTTTCGGCACGAATAAAAACCAAAAACATGCGGAGCCCCGTATCGGAAGATTTTCTTTTTTTTTGTTTTGTACGCATCTTGCGTCATCACGTACAAAACAAAAAAGAAAATCTTCCGCTCGGTTCTCCGTATGCAAACATAAATACATATATCTCTTCTTTATATACATGTACAGTATATACAGATACAACGCATGCAGTTATGAAAAGTGAGGCTAAATGCATATTAGTTCGAAGCAAATTGTATACAATTTTTCAAAACATAAAGCGCTGACATTAAAAAATTTCGGGGTCACGCTTTACAGATTTCCGTTACTTTCATCATTAAATGTGGGCAGTGAATGTGGGAAGTTTCATGCTTGGTATTAATTTCCAAACACGGAGAGTTTGCAGGAAACCCGTTATAATTGGCATGATCGATGATGCCTTTTTCGTCTTTTGTAACATCACGAATTCAAGCAGACGGCCTTTTCGACTAACCCCTACATTTAAGTTTTCGGTACTAAATTTCGCACGCTGCGCCGTTCAGATACTAATCACTGATTTATGCTAGCTGCCTAGGACACTCTCATGACTCACCCACCAATTAATATTCACAACGAGAAATGTTAATCTGTTTCAAGGGCTTGTTACCAGAAAGTGTAACAGTTTTTTTCAAGTTCAAACGACTGCACCCCCGTCAAGTTGAACATTCTCCGAACAATTTTATGGCCAGCTGTTATCTTAAACCGTGCGAAAACGGGTGGATTCTCGAACGTGACCCATGCAGCGTTCCAGCATGAGCACGTACCTGTCACTGGTAAAACGATCTGACATTGTAAAGGTGAAACTACCATGGGCATAACTGTCACACTGGCCTGAAATGAACAGAATTAGACCAATTTGACTAGTGTAGTGAATTTCCATGCGTCATAATGTAGATGATATCGCTAATTTGCTGCCACAACGTTTTAACTCAAAAAATCGTGTTCTCTACAGAAAGAACGGCGATGAAGGAAATTTTAAACATCAGGTAGAGAGACATCTGAGCTTGCGAAAGTCGTCACTAGAGAGCAGTACTGTTCTTAGGGGCCATCCATAAAGGACGTCCGACCAAGGGAGGGGGGGATGAGGTATGTGAAAATGGGACACAGGCGGACGGAGGAGGGGTTGAAGAAAAATGGACGTCCGGATATCAACTTGTGCTTAAACTGCCCCTGTATGGAGTTCAAGAGTTCATTTTGGCCTTTAAAACTGGGTGGTTTGGTATTTTGTAAGGGGAAATTCCCTGTTCCCTATAATATTCTGTAGGTTTGTGGTTCACTAATGGTAATACACTGTATTTTCAATGTACAAATTTATAAAGAACATATTAAAAATTGTTTATGTAGTCATCAAGCTGTTTTCAAAATTGGACGGGACATGTGGGGGGAGGGGAGGTTACATAAACAGGACAAGGGCGGACAGGGGGGAGGGGGTCTAAAAACCTGGAAAAATACAGGACGTCCTTTATGGATGATTCCTAAATGAAAAAAATTGGTAATCGTTCCATTGGACGTCGCGACGTTAAATAATGTACATGTAAATGTAATGTACGTTAAATAACGTATGTAAATGTAATGGAACTTTTTTTCCCCATTTTTTAAAACAAATTTACATGTAAGATGATATAACCTCAAAGTTCAAGTATTTAATAGTAGAAAACTAAAGTAGAATGTGACTTAATCTTCTATAAAAACATATTTATTTCACAAAATGAGGTGTTCAAAATGTTGCTTGTATCCAGCATTTTTATGATACTTTGATACTGTAATGCTGGAAATTTCATACAACTCCAGATCTTACTGTACATGTTAATTTGTTTTTAATAAATGAAAAAAAAGTTCATAATATAGTTCCTCCGGAGATCGTTAAAAAGCTTGTACACTAGCTGTATACGGATACCTATATACTGTACTGTATGTACATGTACATCACACAGTACATGAAATAAACGATTACGAACATTTCCCCCCCATTTTTTTTTTAAAAAAAACATTAACATTGAAATTGGTACAACCAAAGTTCAATTACATCATGTACTGTACATGTATTAGTAGAAAACTACTGTACATGTAGAATAGAAGATGGCTTAACTTTTCAATGTAGAAAAATACGTTTAAAAGTTTTTGGGAACCAACTGGGTTATTTCAGCCTCAAATTATACCCAAAAAGAGCACCTTCTGGAACATTCAAATAGGTCTTTCAACTTGCAGAAATTCAGAAAATATCGTCGAACTCGTCGGACTTGTTTTCGATGAATTCCATATGAGATCCAATAACAAGCGCTGATAGGCGACCCTACCCACGTGTTAAACCTTGAAGAAGTCATTGGCCAACCTTCAACTGAGAGATCAAGTGCATAATTGAGTCTTGGTTTCGCTGCCAGTCTGCTGTCCTACTTTCTTCCTGCAGCAATGGACGACAAAGCTGAAATGAGGGAAATTCTCCTCCGAATGAGCGACATCGGTGCAATTTGCTTCGGTGATTTTACGCTCAAAAGCGGGATAAAAAGTCCTATATATATTGACCTCAGAACCACGATGTGCCAACCGGATTTGCTGGTAAGTTTTCAGACCTTCATCTTATTTAATTTGCATAATACAGTATAACTTAGAGCGTTGAGGGGCTTCACGTACGTGCTACCAGTCATATAAAATTTTCAAGGATAATACTGTCAAATTCCCTGCACTAGCTAATCTCGGTATTTTGTACTTTGAAGTGGCCTCAAAGCAGGAATTATAACTTATCTTTGGCCTAATAATTCTAGATGAATGAAACCTAATGGTCCATCGATGTATAAGCCTGCTTTGAGAGTATTTCCTATGCAATATTTTGGTCTTTTCACAAGCAGGCTCTTTATAAAATTCAAGTCAATACTGTTGTTTAAATACATGTAGAACATTCAAGTAATTCATGTTAACACATTTATGGAAGTTAAAAATTCCAAGTGTTCTTCATGGCATACATGTACTGTATATGATAATTGCAGAGCTAGGAAACATTGGAAATGTTACTCGTTGGACATTCATTTCTTTAAAATTGCAGGAAAATTGTACATGTAGTGTAGATCTTTTAAGTTCTTAGTAGTGGAGAGGGTCCATAAACTCATTACTACATGTTAACCACGAATATGGTTGCTTAGTTATGTTTGGTTTAACTTTCCCATTGGAAAATAAACACTTTGGGGGGAAATACAGGATCTCTTATACTTGCAGAGTCATAAGTATAATTTGAGGCCAAAAACTAGTATTTTTCTAATATAAAAAATAGTTCCAGCATCCTCTATTTTTTGCTCTATAATTGTTCTCGTTTATTCATTGAAATTGTTGTAGATAAATATGAGCTAGCTTTCTTGCAATTGCAGTCAGTTGGCAGCCAAATATTTATTTCAATCAATTTTAATAAATAAACTGAGATATTTGGAGTAAAACAAATAAAACAAGGTCCTTGGAGGGACAATGTTTTATTTTTCAACAAGATTAAATTTTAACCCCAAAATTATACCCAAAAATAACACGTTCTGGGACTCAATTTCCCAGAAGGTGCTCAGAAATGAGTCATTTGACAGTAATCTTAAATGGAGCCAGCCACCCTTTTGAAAATTTCCTTGGCCTACTTAAAATGGTCACTTTCATGACCCACTGCCCATTATCCAGATTTTCCCAATGCACTGAATCTGAAGCCTCCAAAATTTCCTGACAATCCTGACTCTATAGCCTGACAATGCTTTCGAATTTTTGGCAGGTGTAATTTTTTAAACACATCTTTTTTAATGTTGAAACATGTTCAGGAATATGATGGAACAATTTTTCCAACAAAGTTCATTAAAATTCATACAGCCGTTAATTTTTTTTAAATGATTGCGGAAACTTAATGAACAACCCTCGTATTTGAGTTTTCCCTTGCTTATCAGATTATCTTTGGATGTTGATCCGATAATACAATAAGAATGGACAATATGGGTCAGTATTCTTAAGCGGAACGAGATTCCAAAGTCCCGTAGCGGAAGTACAAATGTGCACAATTTTCGTAAGTTTTTCGAAAACAAAGGCGCAAAGATTTTGGAAGTATTCAGAGTACTGAGTACACAACAAACTTTCACAATTTTCCACGTTTTGGGAGATCAAATTGCCGAATTTTCGGAAGGTTTTCGAAGACAAACGTGCAGAAATTTCGGAAGTTTTCGAAGTACAAATTTTAAAAAGATTAAAATTTTTCGGAATACAAATTGACAAGATTTTCAACTTTTTCCGAGGACAAATTTGAAACATTCCCAACAGTTTCCAAAGTCAAATTAGCTGAATTGTGGACGTTTTCCGAGCACAGATTAGTGAGATTTTTAACTGTTTTTGAGTACAGGCTTGTAAAATTTTTAACGTTTTCCAAGCAAAAATTTGTTGCTCAAACAAAACTATTTCACATTAAACTATTCTATTACATTTCTTCCAAATTTACAATGAATATAAAATGAAACAATATAGTAAAAAAAAGTATTGCGACTGTGGTATTCTCTAAATTGTATTGCACGTTGATAATGTATATTTCTTACTTATTAAAATATACTATTGTACGTGATGCTCGCAGGTAATATTTTAAAAATTGTCCTTGGAAAATGTGGAAAATTTTGCAATCTTATTTTGGAAAATGTTAAAAAAAAAATTCGATTTGCCTTTCACCAATCGATTATTCACAATTGCCTTTCAATTATCGATAATCGATAATTTGCATTGCATAACTTTATGTTAAAAATTTGAAGATCACTGCTGTTATAAATTATACATTCTTGAGCATATACTGTACATGTATACAGCATACAGGGCTCAAAACACAGTGATACATTTGTTTTAACTCGGTCTTTTAGTGCAACAAAAAATCATTATTTAATATCGTCATAAAAAAATGCATAAATAAAAAGGACAAAATTTCAACATTTTCCACAGACGAATTTGCAAAAATCTAAATAATTTCTGAGGCAAAATTTTCAAAATTATTAACAATCCTGATTATCAACATTTTCCACCATTCCTGATTGCAAATTTAAACATTTATACTCGGACAAGATTGAAAGTTTTTGTAAAATGTGTAGTTCCCCCTTCGGTAGTAGAAACTTGCACAATTTTCAACCCTCTCTGTCTGCCACGAAAGGGAAAAGAAGAAAAATCTTCCTTATCTTAGTATAACATTTTATAATTTGCACTCTGGAGAGATTGGAAATTGCATATTTATACTCAGGAATACAGTTGGAAAATTTGGTAAATTTCTCCTCGGAAAATGTTCATTTTATTTTCATTTTGACCTAGAATTACGTCTTTGTCGAAAAATGTACAATTAAGATGTGTGAAAAATGGGACATTTTTAATGAATGGCGTCATTCATATAACATTGTAATGGTCATGTCATCATCAGAATTTCAATGAATGACTTCATGATTTTCTATTCAGCCCCAGATCGTGTGCAGAAATAGGCTAACGTTAAAAGTATTTCAGGATAGCACAGCTAGGTTCTGGCGTCTTTTTCACACAGTTTTTCCCAACATATCAAACGGTTTTCCAAGTATTAGATAAATTGGTAACTCATGGTTGCTACCGAAATTAGACATCTAATTTCCCTGACTTCCCCTGACCAAAATTTACCATTTTCCCAGACCAGACTACCATTTTTACAGATGAATATTTCCATTTTTCCTACCTGCTAATTATAATTGTTTTCTAACACCCTGTAAAATGAATTGTAAGTGAACAAATTAGAGAAATCAAGTTTAACCATAGTTCTTGCAAATTTGTCCTTGTGGAAAATTTTGCATATTTGCATTCGGGAAACTTGAACTTAATATTTGATAACATCAGATTAGCCATCCCATTTTCTTTCTTTCTTTATTTTTGTCATAAAAAAATGCTCAGTTTCCCGTCTTTTTTAAATAAACAATTTCAAAATAACCTCATATAGGCTACTGTAGATTCGAGGCCGCTCATCCGAAATGGTTTGGACCAGATATTTTGGATTTCAGAAGACAAAACAGGGTTCCAAGACTTGGAAAATCCGGAATATCAGGGAAAAGGGAAATTCAAGTCAATAGAAGCAAGCACTTCTGTAGAACAAATGAATGATGAAATTGTCTAAAAATCAAAGTTTGCCGTTTCATTATGATAAACAATAATTATACCATTCCTTACAATGGCATATCTCAGAGGTCAGGGAAGATTAAAATTTAATTTTTGTAGAATCATGGTTAACACAATTAAATTTCATTGTGTTTAATATATGTTTAATAAACGTTGTCTGAAAGTAATTTCACACAATATTTTATTAATTTTGGGCATGAAACAAGGCTGGTGTACATTGCATTATGAGACCAGAACAGATTTGCAGTTGTGGAATATTCCACTTCTCCAAAGTCATGACAGTGCTAAAAAATTTCGAATTTTGGATAATAATTGTCATTTATTACTTAATTAAATAAAAAAGGACGAACTTAAATGACAATAATATTGAACAATTTCATGCTCATGTTTATTATCTGGTGCCCACTAGCCCTTCTGTACTTGTTCAAAGCCTGTTACGAAGAGTGGCCAAAGTTTACCTAGTATTTTTTTTGTTTGGAAAACACATTTCAAGACTTGTATTGTGTGAATACCATTTTTTAAAAAAAGATGCCTACTTGTACATTAACTAAAAATTCAAAATTGGATTCGTTGATTTGAACGTTATCCAAGCAACATACAATAGCATCAACTTGCTTTTTTTTTTTTAAATATATATATATAAATGTAACATATTTAGCTTTTCCTAAAACTTTCGAATCTAAGAAAAAAACCGACATTAAAGACGATATTAAACAAATAGGCTTTCATATATTATCACATTTTTATAAATTTTAGATGAAGATAGCTGCTGAGGTCTGGAAGGCGGCAGAAAGGAACAAATTACAGGCAGATGTTGTGTGTGGGGTTCCAACAGGGGCAATACCATTAGCTACGGTAAAATTATAAAAACTTGTCACATTTAAAAAAAGTTTGAAATTAAGAATTATCAAGTGACCAAAAATCAACTTGTAATAATTTGACATATTTGTTTAAATTGAAGTGTGTGTCGGTTCATTCTGGCATGCCAATGATATTCTGTCGAAAGGAAATTAAAAAATATGGACGACAAAGACCAGTGGAAGGCAAATATCAAGATGGCGAGAGGTGCATAGTCATTGAAGATGTATTTGTTAGTGGTCAAAGCACTCTGGAAACAGTTGAGGTATAAATAATCACACAACCTATCAGCCTTGCCATAATAAATGTTGTCAACTAAGAAGCATTATGCAGTCTATATCATTATAAATAAATCCTGATAATCATCTAGAATTGATTAATCTCTCTATCCTAAGTTACTCAAAGGATCTGGTTTCCAAGTCACTGATGCAGTTGTTTTCCTTAATCGAGAACAAGGTGGTCAAGTTATTCTTGAAAGGGAGGGCATAAAGTTGCACAGGTAAGGAAAGTTTGATTATTAAGTAAGATTTTGAAATGATTGACATGTGCAAGATTTACACCATCGGTATACAGTACATGTACATGCATGCAAAACAATAATGCATACTTTTTATCTACATTCACAAAATGTTCACGTTATAGAAAATTTGAAATTAATAATTTAAGATATGCACATCCTAAATCGTCAAATATTAAAAAATGTAATATAGCCCAAAGCTATTCATGTGATTTTTCTTGTATCATGGTTTGTTCTTATTCTAAAAATAGCTCTTAAAAATCTTTAAATTTATTTCATGAATTGTAACATCTCCAAACAAACCTCTAAATTTTCTGTAATATTGGTATTCAAAAGCCATATGTTTAAATTCTTAAAAGTTGGAACTGTTTGGAATTTTTTTTAAACCGATTAACATTTCTGAAACCATGAAACAAATGCACATGTATTTTCAATATTAAAAATAAGAACTTTGCAAAAAAAATCATCTTTTCACACATTACAGTGCCATTACAATATCGGAAATGCTGAATATCCTTCATGAGGCTCACAAAATAAGCGATGAAATTTATGGAGACTGTAAAGCGTTTATACAGCAGACAAAGCTCACGGCCCTACCAAGGCTTCTAGAAACTGTTCGTAGACCTGAGGTATGTGGCACTTTGACGTAAATATTTCGTCAGGAAACATTTTTCCCAAAAGTTCAGTTTTGTCCTGTTTGTATTAACGTGTCTGGAACACATAACATGTAATTATTATAATGAACTTTGTCCAACTAAAGTTGTTTTATTTTCCTTTCAGAAACTGTCATATGCAAAGCGGGCCACAATGTGCAAGCATCCACTAACAAAACAGCTTCTCGAAATTATGGCAACTAAAAAAAGTAATCTGGCCTTGTCAGCTGACGTCATTACTTGTGACGAATTAATCAAAGTTAGTGAGGCTTTCCTTAACGAAACACAAAGCGCATGCAATCAGGATATCAGAAAGTCACTAACAAAAATGCTATATCACTTACAGCTGGCAGATGAATTGGGACCCTATCTATGTCTGCTAAAAACTCATGTGGACATTTTAACAGACTTTTCTAAGGAGAAAATACTCCAACTAAGAAACTTGGCAGAAAAGCATTCATTCCTAATTTTTGAAGACAGGTATTTGTATACTCCATTTAACAACAGAGATGATTTCTTCAGAAGCAACTCCTGATATAAACAAGTTTTCAACTAATATTTATATCAAGAGTTGCTTCCAAAATTTCTAATAACTATTTAAAGCTAGGAGAAATGTTATATAAATTCCTACGTCCATTCTTGACATAGAAAATTTGCCGACATTGGAAATACGGTCAGACTTCAATATGAGGGCGGTTCGTACGAAATCGCAAAATGGGCTCACATAATAAATGCACACCCCCTTCCTGGGCCAGGAATTATCCAAGGACTCAAAAGTGTAAGTTTAAGCTTTGCTAAATATGAATGCCTTGTGTCAAGCAATCCTAACTGCAAAGTATCTTCCATAGGTTGGCATCGGAAAAAATCGAGCATGCCTCCTCATTGCTCAGATGAGCTCAGTGGACCATCTTTGCATCAAAGAATACATACAGAGTAAGAACAAAAATGTCTCGGACTAAAATCAATTTGAATGGAGAAGTGTTCTACAAATTTACCTAAATGTATTTTTTACCCTTTCAGGTACAGTGGAAATGGCTAACAGAAATAAGGATTTCATCATTGGCTTTATTTGCCAATCAAACTTGACTGCGGATCCAGAAATGATTCATATGGTCCCTGGTAAGTACTGCAGTACGGGAACACCCTAAATTTCCATGCATCAATTTTCTCTATTAAATAATTTCCATGACTTCGATGCATACCTCAATTTCAAGCTGATGCACTGATGTAAATTCTAAATAGATCATGTTAGTTTAACACAATTGATCATGGCTTTTGATAATGTTGCCAATACAATTTCTTGAATAGGGGTGAAGCTAGAGCGGGGAAATGATGGACTCGGACAGGGCTACATGACAGTGAAGGAAGCATTTGATCTTGGTGCGGATTTGATTATCGTTGGTCGTGGAATCCTCCAATCGGATGACTATGTTGAAGCCGCCAAAACATACCAAGAAGCTGGATTCAAAGCGTACGAAACCATGGTAGAACACACAAGTTCTTCTTAAACTGTATATATTTTTTGTATTATATTTTTGAGAATAAGAAATATTGAATGATAATGGGTAAATTAAATTTTACCAAAACATTTTATTACTATTGAAAATAAAGTGTTTGACGTATACTATATGCTGCCCAAATCATTTTCTAGCTAGTCACCTGTCACACTGAAATTATCCATTTGAAAGTTACTGTCATCTATTAAATATTTCCTTCCTTAAATAAAATAACCAACTTTTAAAATTGTGATAAAAAGAACTTAAATGCAAAGCCCTCAATTTTTCATTCTAAACAACTGTTCTAAAAGCTAGTTTTACTAGAAAATTCAACATTGTCTTTTTGCCAACATGTATCAAGATATTGAAGAGTTTGAAAATTTGTGCAAATATATTTTGAGTTTAAACTCGCACTTAAAATTTGTGTAATATCACAAGCCACCGGATCATTGAATTTCCTGATAAGTATTACTACAAAACAAAAATCAATATAGAAATTTTTATTAACAAATATAGGCTGTTACTGTACAAAGAAATTTATTTCATTGGTTTCATGCCAACAATAATAAAGCAAATATGGTTGTATGTATGTTAGAAATTTTGTTGATGCACCACAGCTCAATTTCATCATCCCATAAGATCATTCTGTTGACGTGCATATATTATAAAGATATCTGTAGACTCTCATCACTATCAATTTCAATTACAGTAAATTAAATTTGAATTGTTTGGACGCGATAAAATTTCTAATCGCACACAGTTCTGTTAACTTAGCTAATAGTATCAAATTTACAACTTGTTTCAACTTTTGGCCGTAGGTCAAGTCTTTGTTGAATTACATAAATCCTTCCAGTTTCATGATTTTTTGAATAAATCAGAAAAAAATCTGCACAAATAATATATGGCAGTAACTATTTCTCAACCAGGTTGCTTTACACCTCTATATCTTTCTTTTAATCGCCTTTGGAAAAAGGTCAGTCCCATTTCATGTTCTGGTGTATCCGGTGCCAATATTTCAGCCTCTTGCAAATCAGAATCTTCACTGTCGGAGCTCTGAAACAGCCTTAGCGTGCGTCTAGCCTCATGCTTTGGTGAGTAATTTTCCTCATTGACATCGTGCAACCCAACATCACTATGAGAGAGATCTTGCAAATTTGAAAGTGAACATGTCCTTCGGAGCTGCAAGGTTTTATCAGAGGCAGATTCCAAATTGCTACTTTCCAACAAAGGCGTTTTCACCGAGAAAGCAATAGGCGGAAAATCTTCCATTTTTTCGGATTGCATAGGCATACTATTGTCATTCATTAAGTTAACTGCTCTAAAAGTTTCATCAGCGGAATTACGACTAGAGTTATTTGCGACATCGTCAGACTTTCCTTCACGGCTTTGCAGTGAACGTCGTTTACCGAAGGGTTTTCTCGCCGATACAATAACTTCAAGCGGCACATAACTAGTTGAACTTCGTCTCTTGGAGGTGTGCTGGTGAGGTTCACATCTGGCACACAAACAAGTTTCATAATTTACGGTTTTTTTCACATGTAATGCTGCACCTAAACTAAGATCTAGGACACTGCATGAAAACAAAATGCAATAATAACAACTATCATCCCATAAAAGTTGCATTCATGTTGGGGCTTAACCTAACCCCATTATTGATGGCTTCATGCAAGCATAGCTTCAAATACTTACTGTATATGAAAAAATTCTATTATAGAGCATGAAAAACATAATACGGCAACAGTAATGGAAATGAACATCTGCTAGGTGTCTGTCGTGAAATATGGTATTTCTAAAAGAATTTTAACCAGACTATTTCCCTATATGCAGACTATATTATTATAATATGGCATTCCAAAAATGTTTACTCACCCAGAAACCACTGCACATTTCCGACTTGATTGTGGCACTTCACTGAAATCTGATTTTAATTTCCTTCTCCTGCTAGGCAATTTCACGTTCCTTGTATCCAATTGTGTAAATTGCTTGGTCAGCTAAAAGTTATTCATGGCGAAATTAGTAAAGTAATAAAACTCCTGCATTTTTATAGCATCTATTAGGAAATAAATGCAAAAAATGGAAAACCATCCAGCCAGTATACAAATCACTAAATAATATTGGCAATCAAATATTCTTGTGATAATTTTCAGAAAGACATACCATAACAAACGAAATAAAACTTGGTTACAAAATGCATTAACGTGACTTACCCATTTACCGCCTTCAGTATATGGAACTGTTGGAACTTCCAAAGGCTGTGACTGGCTATATCCAGAATTCGGGAACCTTATGGTGCTTGGCGTTGGACTCGCAATAAATGACAATGGCGGAAGGATGTTGATTCTCTTTTTTTTCTTAATTCTGGGTGGCATTCTTGATTCAGATGGTTAAGGTTTTGGCAAAAATCCATCAGTTTACCTATAAAAAAACCCTCACATTTACAAATCATACAATTATGAACATTAATTTTCTGCTACGATTGTAGTCTTGATGTGGAGAAAAATGATGAAAATTTCAAGGTTTGGTCGATTCAGCTTGATTTGACAACCAAACTTACAGAGTACTTCACAATAGATGTACTCATTGCAAGACAGACGCACTATGACAGTCCTTGAAGTCACTTGTGCAAATTCGCAGCCAAAAAGGTCAAAAGGTCAATACCAGTTTCAGGCTTTACACGAGGGAGGTTTGAGCGGTAAATTGGTTTTAAAAGTTAATCAAGGTTAATGCATTCCTTTGGAACGCGTGACTTCACGACTGCCAAAGTGCGATTCGGAAAGCTGAGTACATGTATGTACATGTGTAGTGCCATATACATGTACCTGTAGTGTCATACTGTAGGCCTACATTATATGCTCACAGTGCGCTACATGTGCATGTTTTTTACGGAAATGTTGCCAATCAAGCCTTATACTAAAAATGTTATATAGTATTCATAATCAACAACAGCGAATTTGCAACTACAGTGCATAAAATCAATATAAACAAAATAAAGTACCGTAATAACGATCTTCAAAAATCGTGGCGGCTGAGTAGAAGGTGTCGAACGTGAAGGAGCCGATAGCCGATAACAAGTAAGCCGGCACAGGCATAGCCACGAGGGGTATCTCAATCGGGGTAAATCGCATAGCCACCTATACGAACAGGCCTGTGCAGCCGCCATTTTCTCTATGGGAATGGATGTAATTTGGTTTTCCGCTAGGTGGCGCTGGGCACTTGATATACGAATCTGTTGACAGCCTATCTTTTAACTGCAATTTCTCTGATAAAATTGTTATTGAGGGCTTAAAAAAAATGAAAACAATATATTTCTTGTAGTTAAAAAAAAACAAAAAAACTGAAGAATTGTAAATCATAAATATTTATTCGAAATTATCTTAATTATAAAATTTTTCTTGAAATTGTTTTTTGTGAAATAAATATTTTCCTATCTTTTACAGTGTTATTTTAGTTTTTGGCTTTATTGTCAAGAATAATTGTAGACAATTGTTTCGACAAGAATATTCAAAAATTGCCGATTGTGCATTTTTGATGACTTTTGTTCACATGTATGCTACATGTATTACATTGTATCAAATTGTTGGCACAGCATTTGGGAAGAGAATTTTCATTCTATAGCCCGGTTTATAGTGACTGGCAATAAAATGCTTGCTGCACACTCTAGCCCTGAATAATAATTATAATTATGGATTAAATCAGTATACAATATCCAAAAAAGTATGTGAAAAGTATTAAAATTGCTGTTTTAGGTCGGAAAAACGAAAGCGAAATTTACATTGCCAAAAAATCATTATATAGGCCTATCATTTTTTTTACAATGAAATTTTCGTTTTTATTAATTTAAAACTATTCATTTATGAAAAATTTAAACTATTTCGTTCTTGAAAACAGTAGTTTTCATAATGTTCACATATTTTTTTTTTTGCAATGACATTTTCATTTTTATTAATTTAAAATTTAGTTATTTATTTTAAAAAAATCTGGTTGTTTTTACTGTTATTGTAAATGTACTTTTAAATAATGTAAATCATTTATTTTTTATGAAAACAATTATTTTCATACTGCTGATATACATTTACAGTTTTTATATTTATTTAAATTTAATTTATTTAATTAAAAAATGATGGTTGTTGGTTGTTGTCACTGTTGTTATAAATGTACTTGGAAAAATTTAAGCTATGTATCTTTTTCCGAAACCAGCAATTTTATTACTGTTAACATGCTTTTCTTTATTGCTACTGTAAATGTATAATTTCAAAAGCACCATTCACTTGGCATTCAGTCTGTTCTTGAAATATTAATTAGCCATTGCCTTTTCATTCCCTCATCTGCTGGGAAATCATGATATACGTTTTTCAAGTATAAATTTGCAAAATGGCCCATGTTTTTCGAGTAAAAGTTTGAATCATTTTCCACGTTTTTTGAGCACAAATTTGAAAATTTTCTACTTTTTAAGTACAAATTTGTGTTTTCGAGTACAAAAATGTTTTTACATTTACATACCATAAAATAATATACCGTAAATACGGAAATAAAAGCCGGACCCGCAATACGTGCCTACCTCAATTAATCGCCAGGGGATTTCTCAAAAATTGCAGACAAGCGACGGGCCTTTATTAAGCGCCGGGGGCTTTTTTAAGCGCCCCCCGGCGGCTATTACAAGCAGGTTTCCTCGTTCATTCAAATATTTCC
>JAQGAO010001733.1:0-22842 GCA_034697705.1 Ommatoiulus sabulosus | reverse complement strand
GAAACAATGCTGCCAAATGCTGCGTATACCGTAGGGATATATTCTGAAAGTATCGCTCCGTGTGTGCGGGAACAGGCGATCGTTTCAGGTGAAATAACTATCTTGCAATTTCTTCGATTTGTAGCCGGATATAATTTGCATCGTGTATGACCAGCTTAATGAGATGACGCTTGGTTTGCGCTTGGTGCTCTAAATGCAAATATTTTTGTTCTAAACGCACGGTTGCATTTTCGTGACACTGCAGCATAACAACAAATTATATTCGTGCGCTTAATGCAAACATGTACGCATTTTAATAGAGTAAGTTTGGATATTTGCTCAATACTGATGAATTTGGGGAAGTTTTATATGAGCGTGACAATCGATTTGCTCAACGACTCGTAAACCTAATGAAAAAACTAACAAACTTGTAGAGAATATTAAAATGTCACCGTAATTAGCCAACTTCCCATGTTTTCAAAGCCATTTTGCCGTGTATTATGTACATGAATACGCATCGCACATTATATACATGTATGCTAATTAAATTGACCTGTTAATAAAAAGAAACTTTTTACGAACCACGTGCAATTTGGAAATTTAAAAACTAATCTCCAATTTTAACACACGCTTAGATTAATAATAAAATCTAAATTCTTACAATAAAAAATATTTAGAAGCATAATTACTGATCCTATCAACTAACCATGGGCATGTACATTTTTACAACTTAAGATTCTCTATTTAATGAATTATATTTCTGGCAAAAATAGAAGAATATGTGCATATTTAGATGATACTTTTTATAAAACTATTCGCGTAATTACACAGTTTTCTCAAATAGTGCATAGTGTACTAACAAATTTCAATTTACTCTGTACTTTTATTTGGGAATAATATGAATGAATTCATGAATAGAAATTAGAAAATTTACATTTCTAATGACAATTCTATGACAATTGCTTTCAGAAAATCAACTTTAGGTGTACAGCCATGCATGCAAACAGTAAAAGAAAGAAAGTATCTGATGAAATCAGTAATCGGAGACTCACAAATACAACTGAAGGAACTGACACAGAGCTGTCAGTTATGTGACACAAAAACACAGGCGATATGCGCCTGCTAGAGGAAATCGACCCTTTTTAAAATCTGAATCAAATTTAATTTTCCAAATATATTTACATTTGATTATTTAAAACGATTCCCTTTGATCCTCAAAAAATCTTTAAAAAATGATTTCTGTATAAGCATTGTAGAAGCAATGTGTCGTACTACTTGCATTTACTATCACCTTTCATAGAAAATGTAACAATTACTTACAGCTTTCTATTTCTATAGCGCACATCTGCCTGTCCATGGGAAAATACTGTAGATTCATTGGACACGTGGCTGTTACTGTTAATCTGTAAAATAAGAATACAAATGTTAATATCAAGTGCCGATTCTTAACGAAAATCTGCATTAATTAACTTTTCAATTGAATAAAACAACAAACATGATTTACGCCTCAACTTAATATACTGTATATAATGTAGACATTGAACGGCAGTGCAATGCAGTCATGAAAAACTAAAGAAGTGCTGACGTGAATCTTGGTTAATTCCTGTCATGAACAAATGCATTTTTTATAATTAACTTTGCACCATGAAAGAAAAATGTAACTCATTTTTTGTTGTTAAACCCTCATCTGACGTCTTACGAAAAGCATTCGAACGCCAAAATGTAGCATGCAAATAATATTAAATTAACACCATTTCGAATTTTCATTTCCGGTATTTTGATCAAGTCAATTTACCATAGGTTTATATTCTGTTTTCCAATTTTCATTCCCGCTTCTTTTATTGATTTTAATGCAACGAAGTCTTTTATGCAATGCAGTTATTATCTTTATTAACACAACACTCATAGAAATTCTGTTCAGCGGTTCATTATTATTCCAAAGGCATGAATAAGGACATTTATCTAAAATGTGGCATTTTGTAGGGGATATGTATCATTCATTTAAAACGTTTGTAATAAAACGCCATGTGGTCATGTTTGTATAATTCATAACAGTCTCTTATTTAACCTACTTAGGCGAGCATTACACGGTTAATTGTTAATTTTGAAAATTATTGCATCAAATGTTAGTTTTAATGTTTCATCTTTTATGATAAGAATTGTAATTTATGGTGCCTTCGTCGATAGGCGAGCAACAAATTTGAAGGAATCTATATACAGAACGCACGATTCTGCATGCAGCAAATATCAAATTATATACAAAATGGCAAAAGCTTAAAACATATACAAATTTAATTAAGCTCGTAAATTCACATTACGAATGTATCAAAACATAATAGCATATAATGACGTTAAAAACAAAAACGTTGCGTGTTTAGTAAATTTAGCATCAGCAATCATGCAATACACTACTAGCTGTACTGTACATGCGCATGTACAAGTAGTTCAGTACATTACCAAACCCGCATTTTAATCTTTTTGATTATTCGTTTTGATTTCCAGTTATTTTTGTGGTTATCAAGTGTATAAGTATTGGCTATTTCAGTTACTGATAATACGATAACGAATGTCGTTTTTAGTACAATAATGAATATTGAATGCCAAATTAATATACGACGTTTGGGCTCTCTGGCTTTCTCTTTCTTAGTCTTAATATGTGCGTAAACATGTCAGGTATCTAAATAAGCACAGATAAGAATGTAGATTTTTTTTTAAATAAGTGCTATCTACTGTATAGTCGACGCACCATTAGCGCATTCTTGACAGTTCAATAGGCATGTTCAATAATGAAATTAACATTTCTGCTAAAATGCGCCACTATAAATCTGAACTACGTATCCTTGGAACTTTGATAGTCCTTGTAAAAATGCTAGCTGAGCAGATGCATGCATGCTCGTAGAAATCTAAAAGCCAGTGCATTTGACATTGTTAACCTAGTTTCTCTCGGGGACTGAAATCTATTTATCCACTATGGCATAGCTGCTACTGGTAGTCCCTTTCAACTTATGCAGTCGAAAACATCTGCTATTTTAATGCAGAATTCCGATATATTTGTTAACAAAAGAGTCGTGCGCAATACACACCTATGATCAAAGTGCTGAATTTATTTGTATCGGTAAATCGAAAAAGCCTTTGATGCAATACTTTATCGAATTTTACTGAATTTCTTCAGAAATTTTAAGGTAATTTACATTTACATCGAACTATACATACAGTAGTCCAGAAAGAATATGAGTTTTTTCTAAACAACACTAACGAAACTAATATTTCGCTTTAATAAGGCTCGAGAAAGTGTATTTTACAATTTCGTGCATTTTCCAACTATCGATTTTACAAATATACGAGAGTATGTTACTATTAAAAATCAAAAAATCATTTTTTGAAAAGTTCCTAGCCGATTTACGAGATAAAAATCCACAAATATACAATTAAAATAAAAAAAACACCAATCAGATGAAACTATCCATTATCCGTAAATAAGCCACTAAACTGAGATGAAACCGCGACTAGCAGGGGGTAAAGTATTGATGGTAGCAATATTGCTGAATTTTGTTTTCAATCAAGATTTATTCATAAACTGATATTTCTGAAGGAATTTGCCCACCCGTTCTCAGGCATTACGATTTGCCGAATGTTATCGGGAATATTTTACTGAAATCAGCCGCAATTACTGTGATATATTCAACGCTCGTCAATGCGGTCTTTTTGCGATATAAAATTCAACCCAGTCAGAATTGATGTCAAAGTCGATTTTCTTTCAATGTAAGCATGCAGCTGAAATAATTTTCTGGGATGCTTTGTAGAAAGCGTTAATAATCATGAAAGAGCAGTTTAGTCGGTTTCCATTTGCATTTTTAAAGATAAATGCAAGAGCAACGGAAACGTGAAATGATTTTAAATAGCAACGAAAAACTGGTGAGTAACAGACCACAACATAAAGATATATGAGCATTGGTAAATATCCCGCATTTGAATGTTGACCAATGCAAACATGTTCGGAATCTGTTGCATTAAATGCCATTCTTGGAATGATAAACAGCAAATAGCCAATGAAATGACACATATGTGATTTCAATTTCACATTTTCCTTGGAAATATTATTGGGTGATGCTAATATAATATATGGAAATCTCATGTTGGATCCGATGGGGAATCAGAAGTCTGCGCAGCGAATTACATCTAGATATACGGTAGTTTCTCTATGGGGAATTTGCTACAGAAACTCTTTGCTATCATCAGTATGAACAGTTTCAGTCACACATGCGGGTAACTTTGAGTTGGAATTGGCGCAAGATAATACTGCTCGATTTGGTCATTTAGGATGAACGTGCTCTACAACACAATCAGTCGATGCATCAGCCGTCATGAGATATAGGCAGCACATCACCACATTTTCACTTTTTTACTTAAAGGTACCAAGGTTGGCAGTGAAATTTTTTCACAAACCTAATGGGTTGATGACAAAGGAGTCTCTTAATTTTATTTGAATCACGTTAGTCAAAATATCCAGCTAATCTCAACAGAAGAGTTTTCTTATAGTTATTTTTAAAAGATATATTTATGTTTTTCTTCAAATATTTCTTGAAACCATACTGCCATGACCAATTTTAATCGAAGGTCGTGTTGCTACTATCCGGAAAAACGTCACTGCATTTTAAAAGTTTAAACACCATCGCAGTGGGAAAGGCAAAGGACTTAATAAATTGGCAAGTTGTTTGGGGATTTTTTTTGCGAAAAATTAATCCTACATTCGAGCAAGCGAAGTACAGTGGATCTTAACTGTAAATGACAAACTTTCAACATGGGAATTGAAAAGCCAAAAAATAAATATTATATATCATAAGTTAAATTACAGCAACTTTTAGCTCATAAATCAAACAAGTTAAAGCGCAGCTTGGGAAATATATAAATATATTTAGATAGAATAAATAATGTACAAAGTACAGACTCACTACAAGTATAGCAAACCGTATCTTACTGCGCCATCTATTTGTAATTTTAGAAGTCATTTTACTTGTACTTGTTTAAGTAAGGTAGGTCATCGAATTTTAATTCTCAACATTTCAACATCATCTAACCACGAACATACATTATATTTTAATGAAATAAATGAAATATCAATTCTTTAATAAACAATTAATGCTAAATTCAGTGTAAAAATTAAAGAGGTTATACAGCATGTAATCACCGCGCCAAGAAGCACCGATGTACATGTATAATTTATATAAACACTATATCATTAATTCGATATGAAAGTACATGATTTCTGCAAAATTCTTAAATTATTTAATTCTTACACTTTATTATGACATACTCATCATTTAATATAAATTTTAAGATATGAAGATGACATGCTATGCATGCATGCATGCATGTACTGTTTATGAACAAGCCAGTAATGTAGCTTACTAAGATGACGTTCGTAGTTTCACGTGTAATTACAACATTAACCTTACTATTTTAGGAATACGTAACAGAATTTGTACATAAATCTAGTAACCCATAGATTTTGATCTTACCTTATACTCCTGTATATATCCCCATTTGAATTTATCCGCAGAAATGAATTGGAAGTTGTAGCTTCGTGAAAATAAGCACTTTTCTCATTCGCAAAGAAAGTATCCGGGACCCAGATTTTCTCCGCTAGTTCTGCCCCGACTGATAAACTTTCCACGCCAGGTAGAGCATCAAACCCCAGTCGGTGATCTTTCCAAAGTTGACGAAAATAAAAATCCATAGTGAAGTCCTAAATGAAAGTAAATATTGTATGTATCAAAATTTAGATAGATGGAACTTGCAGAATTGTACACGAGTTATCAACTTTACTCTTACATACTCGTAATGAATATTCAAACTAAATATGCTATACAATTTTACGCGTAAACGCAAAACTTCATACACTTCAGTGGACATTAAATTGATTACAGTAATTTGTACCTGAATGTCCTGAAACCTCAAGTCAAAAACATTTGGGTGAATGTTTTTATTGATATTTACCGCGAGCGTTTTAAAAGAAGCCGCGTACATTGTGTGCGGCGTTTTAAAGCAATAATTTATCAGGTAGTGATGAATAAAGCCTGACACACTCCTTGATAAAGGCCTTTATTTTAGAAAACATAAAAGCTGACTAGAACCCAGAGGCTGGGTTTGCAAAGACTTCCATGCTTTTATCTTCACTCAGAATCAAGGTTATCTCTGCGTGAACCCTCGCTATCATCCATCATTTACAGTAGCTGCACAACATGTTGTATCGCACTCCAAATTGACGTCTAATGTACGAGTACAGTATATGAATTTGCATCTACAGTGTATATTGCTAAGATATGCATTAAATAAAGCCAATTAAAAGTTATTGCCTGCGATAACGGATAATGCGAGCCTATACTCCGTTAAAATGCTTCAAATCTATACCTTAACAGTTGAAAACCAGATGTGTATCAAAAAAATCACTCATCTTCAGTTTTAGAAAATGCTCAAGATTTTATTTTTGACATTTTGAGAAAAAAAATATATTTAGGAAAGTAATAACCAAACTGCATACCATATATTTTAAAAATCAATGGTTCAGTTTGACCGAATAAGCTGGAATGGTGAATTTGATTTAAGATTCTGGTGGTCATCTTTAAATGTTAGTTATTGTCTAAAACTAAATTGTTTTTGCGGTCATGTAATGTGTGCACATCGTTGAGCATTTAAGAGATACTACAGACGAATTTTATTTTTTGACTAGCTGTGCCCGGCCATGCGTTGCTGTGGCTGAATTCCTTTCCCATGAATTCTTTACCCGTTGAATTCCTTTCCCGTAAACGACCATATTGGTAAGATTAACCGCAGCGCCCCCATACCGAAAAGTGATGCGAGTAAGGCGAAAGGGGGAAAACCTTAATTGCTAGCTGCGCTGCAGCACACTTGTGCACTGCAGCAAACGTAGTGCAGTGGTGTCACAAAGTCGTTTTTGTGTGTTCGAAAAAAGAATGTTTGTAGCTGTCACAAGTGTGACAACTATATAAAAACTATATAAAAATACTCCTGTATTCGACGGCAACGTTGTGTAAAAATTTCAAAGCAATTGGTAAAGAACTTTCGGAGATTAGGTGTTAAGAACAAACTGACATTTATATTTTTATTTATATAGAAGATAGAAGAAAAATATATTACGTGTCCCTAGCTGATGCGTGTCAGGGCCATATCGCAATCATGTGAAAGTATATATTTAGTCTATTTAGGAAAATCCACAAACCGCATACAGTATATAAAATCATTTTATAAAACAGCCAGCCTTAAAAAAACATTTTTCTCATCATACTAAAAATCATAATCAGAAAAAATTTACAAGTATGCTTCGAAATTTCAATATGTATGGAATTATTAACGAAAAAAAAATCCATAAAATGTAGTGATCAACCATAAGCATAGGATAAATCCTTTTCACGTACAAATTAAATATCTTGGAATACAGTTGCTACAATACTTAAAACAGTAATTCCGAAAAAAATGTATTCAAGAAAGCGTGAAGATTACGCTAAATATACCAAATTTACTTAAAAGTGGAAAATGTACGATATCCTTTGAAATATTAATGAAAAATGCAGTAATCAAATATAGACAAAGCCATATCACACTCACCTAAAAATCCATACTGTAACATACTAGTATCTAATTATTTACATATACTGTACATGTACATGTATAATAATCAGGTAAAAGGTTCTTGTTTATTTAAAACAATAAGTTATAGGAATAAAATTGTTTTCATATTTTAGTTCTATGAGGAAATTCTTTCAAAGGAAATGTCAAAAGTCAGAATCAAACACTGGCGCTACTTGGAAAATCTGGTCACATTAGGTCGATATCCAATTGTAATGCATATACGCAATATAGGGGAATAGCAGGACATTATTATATGACCAAATAAAAGTTGTTTACGCAGTATACGTTGAATATATAGAGAGCAATTCCGAAAAATGCATTCATAAAGATTACAGTATTTTGATATGAAAATAAGATGTGTACTTGGAATTTTAAAAGTGCATTCCTAAAGGAATAATATTTCCATGCCGCTCGAGCTACATTCATGTACATGTATATGATGAAACAACGTCAATACAGTATTTAAATTCCTAGTAATCCAACACAATAATTTCAATAAAGGAGTAAGTAAAAAATATCGGAATAAATATTCTTCTAAAGCAAGTTTCAAAAATAATCGATTATTTCGCTTGCAAGGATGTGGGTGCATTGTCAAATAGTTTTGTTAAACAAAAGTATTTGTATCTATCAAGGTTTCTGATTTATATTTTAAGATTCCCGTTTTCCAATTTCGTGCGCGAAACAAACTTTTTTCCACTATGGCGGGAAGAGTTTTGCCAAAAGCAATAGAAATTTTTCATAATTATGTGTGACAGTTTCAAGATTGTCGGATCTTTCCTCCTCAAGGGATTTCATTCCCCAAAGCAACAGAATCATCAATTCCACTGCATTTGGTCGTGTTTCTGACTCGACCATCAAGCATTGAGCATTGAAAGCCACTCCATCTTGATGGATCAGCATCTTATGCAGGACAGTCTTTGACGTTTCACTCTCAAGTCATTTCTATGGTTCTTTCGGACATCGTAAGATTTCTGCCTTTCCAGGAAAACATTCGCCTGGATTTGTAAGGCAGATGCACTTAAGTTTCGAATAGAAGAGAATTTTATGCAAAATAACCCCTTGTTAGCAATCTGATTGCTGTTGAATACAAGTAGGTCTCACAGAATACTTACAATGGTCAAGTTTCTAAGAAAGACCCGTGAATGTGGGAATATACTATACAATGTATATGCGCCCGACAAGTTCAAAGTTTCCAATCAAATCAGGACATTTTAGTGCACCCTGAACTTAGTTTAACATAATAACTGACATTCCAGTCAGAAATGTGTTACGGCCATTCCAAACATTCATTCTAATCGTCAGATTCAAACTCTTCATCATACACGAAATACATTCAAGTACGTATATTTTCATCGAATGAACAATTAAAAGAACGTGCCTCCAAGTATTTTTCGCCAATCCAATGATTGAAATATCACGTGATAATGGCATGCTGTCGAAATCTGCATTAGGTCCTTTGCCATAAGTCCATACCAGTAAGTTGTTCAATATACATTTATAACAGCAGATGACCATATGCAATTGAACATACAGTATAAACATAGAGGGACATTGTAATACTGTATGCATTTCACAATACATTTTGTTTTATTAAAATGGATATTGAAATGCATCGAGAAGAATACATTTGAAATGCCTTGACGAAATTACATGTTGAAAATGCATGCAAAGTTGCATTTTAATAACGCAAAATATCATGTGATAATGGCATGTTGTCGAAATCTGCATAAGGTCTCTTTGCCCTGAGTCCAGACCTTCAAGTTGTTCAACATACATATATATGTACATGTACATGTACTGTAGATGACCATATGCATTTGAACATACTGTATGAATATAGAGGAACATTGTAATGTGCATTTCAAAATACACTTTGTATTATTAAAATGCATTTTGAAATGGATTGAGAAAAATACATGTTAAAAATGCATCCTAAAGTGCAGTGCATTGGTTTTTTTTAGTTTTTTTTTAAAGGAACTACGATGTTTCAATCTACATGTATACATATTTTCGAATGCATTTTTGAAATGTATATATATGTTTTCGAAGTGGGTGTGCATATGCATACAATTCCATCCAATTCTACTATATTTTGTCCCGTTTGGCGGTTCTGCTAAGAGTGCATGAGCTCCGTACTACTCATTCCTTGCTTCTGCTCTTGCTTGAACAACTTTTGATGGCTGCATGAGATGACATAGTGAGTGGCAATATGGCTTCTTAATGCTCTCTTTATTCCCAGATAAAAGTGGCAATGAAATGAAAATGGACGATTACGACAAACGCGTGTCTCTCGAATAATTCAAAGTAAAGCACGTCGGGAGCAATTAGAAAGTCTGGATTGAAAAATACTCGCGAGCCAGACCCCCATTGTGTTCAAACGCAACGGATTATTAATAAAGTTTTACGGCTATTCTTTTTCGGAAGCAAACAAAAGCGGCAATTTGGCGCATTAAGGTTTTCCTCTAAACCCACTATTTTACCCGTTTATTGTTGCTTTTATCGTCGATTAAGAAAGAACAACGGTCTCATTGTGCTATCAACATCCATTTCAGGGGTGAGCGAGCTCACGCGACCCCCTCTTAAAAAGTTCAACTTTTAAAACCAACTATTGCATTGTTCAAACGCCAAAAATTCAGTCTCTCGTTCAAATTCGTGACAGTGAATTAAAACACGAGAGAGAACGAGAGTCAAGTCGTAAACCCCACGTGACGAATGCTTTTAAGAAACCCTTTGACTCCTTCTGAAAGCTTTCAGTTTTATTTTCCCAAAAGAGTCTTCCCCCATTAAAAAGTAATTGTACATTCTAGAAAATTGTAATCGTTTTGAAGTAGCTGAACATTTTTTACATAACTAAAAAACAGGTATTTTAACAAAGAAGACTGATGTTAAATCATTTTTCTAAAAAAAATTGCATTTAATGCATATAATTTTCTCGTTGCCATTCTGTAATGCATTGAAGTTTCTATAAATTGTTTGACATTCTGATGATGATATTATATTAACTCATCATTTTGAAAGCATTATTTATAGGCTTTGTGGCCATTTGGCATTTTAACTTTAATACACCAAAATGACGAAAAATGTCTGCTTCTTTGCTCATTGCAGTCTTTCCATCTGTTCTTGATTCCTAAAGCGAATTCAATTTTTGAAGAAAATAAAGAAAATTGTTTA
The DNA here is from genome assembly GCA_034697705.1 of Ommatoiulus sabulosus. Classification (NCBI taxonomy): domain Eukaryota; kingdom Metazoa; phylum Arthropoda; class Diplopoda; order Julida; family Julidae; genus Ommatoiulus; species Ommatoiulus sabulosus. The sequence goes on along the minus strand of JAQGAO010001733.1, from coordinate 12,042 downwards.
TTTTTAATCAAAAGTCTGGGATGCTGCCTACGCAAGTCCTTTTGAAATAAAGGAATTCAGTCGAAATAAATAACTGTTTTTTATCATAATGACGTTTCTACTGTATAATTTGTTAAGGAACATAATACATTTTCATTTGCTTTTAGTAGGCACATAAAAAGTTTCTCAACTTTTAAAAGAGTCGATTTTTTTTCATACTTGTAGATGGCTTCGAATTCTTTTTTTATTAAAATTCTATTTCATACCTCAAAGTATCTTTTTTTAAAAAAAAATAAATAAAGACACCGGGGTATAGCTGTACTATCCTGTAATTTCTTCAGCGTAGAACTACGTCTGTTGCTGCATAGTAAATAATTACATATATTCATCATGATTTGATCATGATTAAACTTCTGATGATGGCGTCATCATCAGAAGTTTAATGGATGGAGTCATCATCAGAAGTTTAATGGATGGCGTCATCATAAGAAGCTTAATGGATGGCGTCATCATCAGAAGCTTAATAGATGGCGTCATCATCAGACGTTTAATTGATGTCGCCATCATCAGAAGCTTAATGGATGGCGTCACCATTAGACCTTAAATGACTGACGTCATCATTACAGTTTTAATGAATGAATGTCGTCAGACGTGAACATTTACTACGATGACGTCATGATGTCATTCACAACCTACCCCTTAACCAAAACAACAAAGCGAAAGACGTAATTCTACATCATAATCTAACAGAGAGTGGTCCATCAAGGCACTGTCTTAAATTTTACATAGCATTCTTTCGGGGTTTTTTCATAGAATTGCTAATTAAGTTCCTACGTTTGTCGACATTCCTTGACACATCTCCTTACATGTACAACTTGTAGATTTAATAACAATTTCTGCACGTTTTCTTGAAAAACCTCGACACAAACATTCATATTCTTACAAAATGACATCAAGCTGTTAGATAATCTCTTATTTAACTTCTTCATTCGACCAATTCCGCGCCAATATTTCACGAGAATCTCTCGGAATTCGTCCACCTCTCGGGTAATAAATGCAATTTCGACTCGGTCTTCCAGTCAGAAACCGTCATACATGTTTTAAGTCATGGAAGACAAAGGCAAAATGATGGATGGAAGGAAAACTAAATAAGTTTCTACAGTTGTTTGCCCTATAGGATTTCTTTGGCGCAATTTCCAGGGAACTTCTAGCGTTGCCAACATCGTTTATATTGAATTTGAATGTCAACAACGAATATGACTTTTCGGAGGAGAGGTTAGGGCCGTTAAGGGCACCTTAGTTCAGAGTGGATATCCTCCGGGGCATCGGACTGACATCTTTTTTTCTTTGTCTCTTCATCAAAACGATAGTCTCGCAGAAAAACGAGAGAATTTCCCTCAAGAGCTGGGCTCGGAGACTGGATCGCATCACACGCTTTGATGGACAAGTTTTGCAAATTTTATGACGTTTCACGCACCATCACATTTCGTAAATAATGCGTTTGGATGAGTCCACTTTGCGCCAAAAAAATATATAAAAAAACATTGCCACCGTGAAGATTATTCACGCACTCCGGGCAATTCGCGGAGACAATAAAAAATAAATAAGTACACATTTATCAAGCGCAGGGTGCGTGTCTCGATCCCGTGGGGTGGTGGTGAAAGGGTGGATAGAGCCCGATAAAATCGTCCTAGAGCTTGGTTGTTTCTCGAAAAAATGCTGATGCGACGTTAATGACATTAGATATTGCATACATTTTAACATATAAATTAATTTTGGACAATTTATTTTGTATAATTAAAAATATGTAATTATTAAAACAGGGATGAATGTGAATAAAATTCAATTCGGAGATGCTCAAATTCAAGCCTCGCTACTTCGACTTTTAAATTTGAAATTCTTTCAATATTTACTCTTCATAACATTATTTTCCACACGTTCGATGCATTTATTCGGGAAAAAGTGAAGTTGATATACCCTAAAGTGCTATAACAGCGCAATAAGATATAAATCAAAACATCCCAGGTGAAAGAAATGAAGTAAAGCCAGACATGAAATGACGTCATGCATATGTATGGGCCTCCACTATGGAAATTTGACAACATAGAAATTATTACACAACCTTCGAGATAATCACTGAAATTCATGTAGGCCTACATTGGAAAAATGAAATTGAAATATTTAATTTAAATTCAGGAACGTCTTATGTCGTGCATATGAATGTCCATGCTCAATTTTTGGTATTCATATAAGGTTGCCAAGTACGACCCCTATACATGTGTATTTTCTACCCGGGGAAGTTTCTCAAAACGCATCCCAGAGGGCGTTAGCATGCAATGCGTCAAAAAGCGCCGCTTGGATGGAAAAACTTTTTGCAATTTTTATACTGTTTTTGTAACGTTTCAAAAACACTTGCATGATTTTGTAAAATGAAAAAATTGTACGAACAAAATAAAAGTTTAAAAATGATACAGAAATGACTTTTCCTATACTAGGCTACTCATGAGTTAGATTAGTTAAGAGTTAAGATTTAGATTTTCCAATAAAGTCGCAAGAAATTGCATCTTTCATTTATCCTCAACTCAGCGGGCATTTCATCGTCCCAACAGCAAAGAGCAAACCCTAACCAGGTAACGAACGAGCTTTTACTTTTCGGCGTGAACTTGCTCTGGCGCAAAACTACGTCGCTTTCTTAGCATACTGCGCATTTCCCACGAAGATTGTCAATGTTTTTAATCCGCACGGTCGATAAGAAATTCCCGATATTTTCCTTTTCTTCAGAAGAACACTTAGCACGAAAAGAGCCTCGGTGGACGATTTTAGACGCAAATTTTAATGCCGTTTTTTTCCAACTGATAAATAGATAATCAAGAAAAATAAAAAAATAAGCTCATGGGTTACAAAAAAAAAAACATTTTTAGCCACTGCGTTTTTATTCAAACAACACGAGCGTAATAAGATTAGGCAGTTTTTTTCTTATGCCCATTCATTTATATCTGTCTAAAAAAGCAAGCTTCTTCATTGATTATGTAATGAAGAGAAAACTTTTTTCACGTAAACGAATTTGGTGAAGTAAAAAAAAAGCAGAAGCTTACGCTGGCTGTCTCATCCGATGTTGCTTTCATGTTTCGTGTTTTCTTTCAATTTGCGATGAAAAGGAAGGTTATTATCTCCATAGTGCATACTAAATATACATTTCCCGAGATGCCCTAATCAGATTAAGCGAAAATTCAATCGTTAGCTGGGATTCTTAATTAATTAGAGATTTATTAAAAAAAATATATATCCCAAGCTGCGAGCAAACAACATGTGCGCAGATGAAAAACACCGTGGAGGCTAAGTCATGTTTACGAGTTGCAGCGAAAGCCTCGGGGAAGATTAATTATTGAAATAACATATCTACGACATATTTCCTAGAATATACTGAAAAATATAGCGTCTACAATGTCATTTAAATGAAACGAAATTAGAAATTATGATCAACATGATCTGCGATGCTACGAAGCTGAAAACTTCCATAGCAACAACTTTTAGGGCGCATAAACTGAAAATTGGAAGAAGAATATTTGCAATTACATTCAAAGTCGGAAGAAAAAAACATAATTACTTTCAAATATTCTTCTTGAAATTTCAAGCAAGATATTTGAAAAAGTAACTGTTTTTTATGTTTAAATGTTAGGCATGCATATACAGTAGCCTTTCATTACATTTTTGGAAAACTTAATTCAAGCTTCATTGTTAGACATCCGTGGTTCTGAAATATATTGTTTCAGTAAAATAGGATTGTCAAAGAGCGGCTAAACTGGCTTAACAGCCCCAATTACGAAATGGCTAATGAAGAATTTTCAAGCCACTAGCGCCACCTGCTGAATTTTTCTTAGATTTTTTTAGATTTTCGTTTAGCTGATTTTAGCCTTCACACCTGCGCACTTTTAACAAAATGGCCGACTTTTGGGTCCTTCCGGAAAGTGATTACGGCTTTTTTAGACACTTTCATGTGGAATTTCGTTTAGCAGGTCTTTAAGCCTTCGCACATGTGCACATTTTACAAAATTTCTGTCCCTAAACCCTTGCGGAAAGTGGCTACGGTTATTTAGCCCCTCGTTGACACCCCTTATTGATATGTAAGTGTGTGACTAGGGTTCGATGCATTTCAATATTTTCGGTAAATTGGAACTAATGTATAATTTTAAGCTGTATGTGTTTCAAGCTTCTCTATCGACACAGTAAATGTTTTGAAATATATTTTTTTTAGAAATTCGTTGTTGCCTTTTATAAAAAAAAAACATCTTGTGAGGGAAAAAGCCATAAGCTATTGAAAAATCAAAATGGATTATTACTCTTATGCTGTCGGAAGTTATAAGATATAAGAAAAGCTTAAGGACTATGACCATCGAGTTGCAATTTCATAGAAAAAATATTCGGACGTCGTTAATCGCAACAGCGAACTAATGCGCATGTGCAATGACGGCGTCACGGCGACATAAGCACATTATTAATCACTGAATCAAGCGATGATTTCAGCTTAAATGTAAAGTGGGTCACTTCCGTTGTGAAAGAGACCACTTCCGTTAGGAATAAACGTCTCACTACTCACCCTTGCAGCGCTACTTCCGCTTCCGCCGATTGCGTTCCCCTGATTGGCCCATGGCGAACCCGCCTATCTGACGTCATACAACTTCCGCATTGCTGACCAATGTCCAGCGGTTAATGCCTCCTGCGATTAGAGAGAAAAAAGAGAAGCATCGCTATCAGTCACCGCATTATTGATAAATGTAGGCCTACACTCCAACGTCCGCCTAAATAAATAACTAATAAAAGCAATTAAGTTTAATTGGTGTTCAATAGTTGCGGGAGCCCTGGCCGCCCTTTTGGACAACTTTCCACACTCGTCTAATAACTGACCAATCGATTTTGTTGACAGAAGGCGAGCCTGACGCATAAAACGCAATGCTCACACACTGGACATGCGAAATTCGTTAATGGTTAACATTGAAAGCAATATGAAAAAATATTGGTTCATGTACATAAAATAAACGTACATGTGCAAGATTTCGAGTTCAAATTCTTAAATAATAAGAATAACAATTATAGAGTACATGAACTCCAATAACTGGGGTATGTTTTACGAAAACTGGGCATCCATGGACATTCGATATAAAGATAACTTGCACGAGCAGACGACGCGATCTTGCCCCACCCAGATCAGATATATTGGGGTACTTCAAGGTATACTGGTATGAGGTATTATAAAGTATACAATTCCAAAAATGCTTGCCTGCGCTGTTGTTGGATGCTGTGTACGTACACGAAAAAAGATGGGAATTACATAATTCAGGATTCTGGAAGTTGTGACTAGCTAATTAAGGCAGGGCTCAAGAAAAGTTAACGAGAAAGAAGAGAATGTTGTGGTTGTCTCGAATCAACTGAGCGGAATTGAATGCAAACAGGTGAACAGTCGATAATTAACGATGTTTATGTTGGATACATTTGGCAAATTTGAGTTTTCTTTAGAAAATGATGTTAATTCTAAATTGTATGGGTCAAGGTGAGAACATAACTAATTTTTGCTCGTAATTGACCAAATCTAGCCCTAAAGCCGTTTTTTGTAATCAAATGACACGACGTTAACGTCCCCAAAAGGCATTTTTGCAGTAGAACGCATGAGTTACAGCCAAATGGAGTGTACCCCACGACACGCGGCACGCCCACAAAGTAAACCGAGCCACGTTAGCCACGCCCACGAGCTGCGTGAGGTCACATGCAAGTTATTTATTGCATGTTAATAGACATGTACATCTATTTTGAAATGGACCTTATGCAGATTTTTTCAGCTTTCAAATACATGTATCATGTGACAGTTCATTCAACCATTGGCAAGAATAAACCTTATGAAGAGTTACTTATGGGGTTACATCACGTGATCTTTTCGTCGAATCGGCAACTAAAAGGACGTGTGCCTCAGCACTGCCTCCGGGTAATTTTCGCCAATGAAATGAATGCAATATGTCACGTGATATATATATGCATGCTGACGAAATCTGCATAAGGTCCATTACCCGGATGCAGTGCCGAGGTGCGTTCCTTTAATTGTTGATTCGATGAAAATATCACCTGATGTGGCCCCATAACGTAACTCTGCATAAGGTCTATAGGGACTTGTAAAGTTTTCGTACCTGTCTTTATGTAATTTATCATTACGTAAACATGACGCGTATATTGATAATTTTTTTTATTAACGAAATTCCATAATTCGTCTCATTTTGGAATTAATATAATGTAAATTCGCTTCCAACAGATGGCTAAAATTATTAAAAGAGTAAAACTTCATCGCGGAAATCAATTAGAACTATCGAAGCATTAATTCAGACATTCCGATTAATAAATAATGCATATAGTGTGGATAATTTTAATATCAGAATTAACAGAGCGCCTGGAATTAGAGTAATTTGACAATGCGCTCTGAACTTTGTCAATGCCCATGGCGCTACTTGTTAGTTTAATCGATTTCAACAAAAGCAAACAGAGTAAATATTAACTGCTTATCGTATCCATGTGCAATAATCCATTCGACAGGCTAAAAATGAAACGTAACATCATTTTGTAGTGGCCGAAATCAGCTGCAAATTAGCGGAAAATCATTCGACTTGATGAATAATTCATCAACATACATGTATATTTCGAAACTGCAAATGCTCAACCAGCAATAATTGACCAAATTACTGCTCATCCAAACAGGAAGAAAAATAGCAGTTGCGTGGCATCTCCTGCCTGGCGAACAAAGAAAAACTAGTCAACAATAAACTGGACAAATGGACTGTTTTCATAGGATGAAAGAGTGAATGACAAACACCTTGATACGAACTCGCCAACGAGAAGAAGATTTTGGGAGGAAGAGTTGGGTGAGAATCGGATGCATATCGATCCGCGTGGGGGTGGAAATCGATATGCCCCCCTGCCGCCATTGTTGTCACGCAGACATTCATCACGTGCACGATAGGACGCACTTAGAAGAGTTAAAGGAGTCGTTTGTGTCCCGGAGTGAAGTCACACAAAACGCTTTCGTCAGCGATGGAAGCAAGAGGAAAGATGGCCAACCGGAAGTCGATGGCCTCGCGCGCCAGAGTCGAAGAGATGCGCAAGAGCGTTGCGGAAATGAAATACTTTGAAAAACGTGTAAATGTGGGCTAAATTACACGTTTTGGGTTACATGAAATTTATGACGAACTATGTTGCCTCTTTCTGAAAATGTATCCCTCAATATCGCATCAAGTATTTTTCTTCCATCTGATAAAATCGACATTTACTTGTTCTGTACTTACATTACAGTATTTAACTGATCATATCTTTCCATACAGTAGATGCATAGCAAGATAATATCTTCCCATAGATGGCCACACATCATATAATTATTAAAAGGACAAAATCTTAAACAGTACATGTGAATTTACATTTTGGAACAGCGTAAATTAATGTACATCTTCATTCCATTAAAATGTGTTTAAAGAATCATGTTTTATAATACAACCAAAAATGTATATAACGAAATATGAATTGTACATGTAACTACAAGTATGTCCTACTTGCATCAGCATATTTATGAGCTATATTCATATAAAAGCACATTTCGTCAAAAAACATTTATGAAGGAATAAACAGTGTGACCGTGATATGCTTATTGTTTTAGATATGCTTTTCTGGAAATTGTAACCATGTTTTTTTTTGTGTGTGGTTAATACTGTCATTTTGTGAAAACTTTGCAAGCTTCTGCTTCATGGGTACCTCGAAGAAATATCCATTTATCCTAATAAAACGCGGGCCAAATGAAACGTCAGATGACTTTCAAAGTAGATTGCAAGTAGAAGTGACCAAGCAAAAAATGGCTGAAATGAGGTAATTTTCATCCAACGTGAGAGACGAGTTCAAAAAGAGTTTCTCACCTAAAATCGATTTTTTGTTCAATTTTGGGGCTTGGTCCTGTCATCCTGGTGTACAAATGACCGCCTCTGACTAGAAATGGCAGTCATAAAACGCAAAAAAAAAATACGAAAATAAAAAAAGTGCCCTGGAAAGGTATTCAGTAGGAAGTGGCGGAAATACCGAGGTAGAAGCGCGCAGTATTGACCAAACGATGTTATGGCATGCGCAGTGACCTTGACAGAAAAAAACTTCACGAAACTCAGAAATTTATAAAGCATTGGAGCATTGCTGCCACATTGCTGGGGCTCCAATTACTGCAGGGTAATAAATTGAATTGAATTGAATCCAACACTACACATTTTTATTCAATGAATGAGCAAGTCACAGCGTTGCAATGACCAATGTTGATCATCGTCTATCCAAGTTGACCTTCGTACCCAAGAAATTTAAGCCACGTGATCCGATAGAAGAAAATGCATCAAGAAATAAATGTTAAAACGACCAAACTGATCAATGGCAGAATCACAGCAATGCCCAATGGGGACTTAACAGTACTCTAGCTAATGCTCAATGAGGAATTACTCCAATGCCCAATGAGAAATTACTCCAATGCCCAATGACAGGATCAATACAATGCCCATTGCAATGGCAGAATCACACTAATGCCCATTGGAAGGATCACTCCAATGCCCAATGGGGAATAACTTCAACAATGCCCAATGGAAACCACTCCGATGCCCAATAACAGGATCACTACAATATCCAATGACAGAATCACTCCAAAGCACAATAACAAGATCACTACAATGTCCAATGTCAGAATCCCTCCAATGCTCAATGGCGAGATCACATCAATACTTTATGAGAGAGTTGACCATTATTTCTATAAGATCAGTTTCGGGTTGATAAATACCGGTAGATATCGAAGTCTTGAATAATCGAAAGCCTAAAAGTCGATCTATCTCAAGCGATTTCCGAGGCTTTTAACTTCCTGACATGTTGGATAAACGGAGGAATTGATCAAGCTTGGGACCGATAGCTGTGGCGTGCCTGCAAAGCCTAATACGAGATTAAATGTCTTTTTATAGCGACTAAGGGTACTATTCAGACAATTAGTTTTCTGGCAAAAAACCAACCGACCGAGATAAAAAACCAAATCTCATTAATTTTTTGTCTGTTTCGGTTTTCGTGCCCACTGAGATAATGGCAAATGATGAAATGCAGGCGTGGAATCGTGCCTGATCAACCTCCTGTATTTATTTCAATTAAAAGACGACTTTGATGGCTGGATAAACATGCTATCAAAAAGCCAGCAAGTACTATGCACCTGTAACATGGTAACTTCGATAGTTATACTCTTGTAAAAACATCTTGAAAAAAATTAAATTTGGCCTGCCAGATAATTAAAAAAAGAATACAAAAGTTCTTAATTTAAATAGAAAATATAAAGCAAATCTGCAACTTGAACGAAACTATAAATATCACCTCCAATTTCAATATTTAAAAATGTTACTTTAAAAGAAGTTTCAGCCCATTCCTGCAGTGTTAAAAATTTGTTCAAGGTTCTGTTCAGAGGTTTTTTAAATCTAGAATAAACTTTCTACAAAAGTTTTACAATTGAAAATTATTACTCTTGCAAACGCCCTAGTTTGACTTAAGTTCCAATTTCATTTTATATGTATGTAATTTTGTTCTTGGCGATTTATTTTCCCATTAACATTATGATTTATATAACTCGTTTAATGCAAAATGAACTTTTAAGAAGCTCTGTTTTGAAAAATATTAAGTGGCAAATATATTCTACTTAACATCTACTGAAATAGCTCGTCGAGTTTGTATTGCTGCAGTACTCTCGTTACAGTTGCAATTGAAGTTTTGGAAATTCCTGTAGACATTTTCAACCCTAAATGTAAAAAAAAACTTCCATTTTTATGAAATTTTAAGGATCTGTTTACCAGCTTTCAAGCAATAAATGAAACATTTCATTCAAAACATTTAGCCGAATTTAAATAAATACATTTGTTTGCGAAGACATCTAATATCGGCCTAGTTAATACACATCCACTCAACAACAATGTTTTCATTTATCTTCACATTGATCTCCCAAAACCGAAACCATCTTCTTAGCGAAAGATGCCATAATTACTCGATTTCAGAGTAGATCAACGTCTAGGAAAGAGAAATTATATATAAATCTCCTTCGCATCTAATACTTATTTACCAGAAAAGGATGATGTCAAGAGAAAACACGCACAATATCCATTAAATGCCATATTTATTTGCCCATTATGCAGGCAAATATTTGTCTCTTAAACCAAGTAAATATCCCATTTCGCAATTCAGACCAGGATTACTTTTAGCTTTCTTAAATCCCTGTTTCTGTTCAAACGAACGGAGGCTCAGATGCTATTTAGCTATTGAGCACTTTCCAAAAGATCGAGTAAAACTTCTCAATTTAAATTCCGGATGCACTCCTATACGCTGAACAAATATCTGGAACGCATTGCCAAAGCTAAGAGATAATACTACTCACATATGAATTGAAAATATTATAAAATAAATTCCAAAAAGCACTCAATCATTAGCGGTTGCTTACAATCCCCTAAACATAGGCAATCAATGATAGCTTAACTGTTTTGTGTGTTTGCTATGCTTTAAGGGGAAGCCGGCACCCTTAACATGGTACATGTATAGCCAAATACAATTTGGTGAATAATTCAAAAAAGTTAAATATAATTTGAACGATGACAACGTATTTATGATTAAAACTTTAATAAGGTAAATATTATCTAGACAGTAAATACGAATCTATACTTGTAATAACAAACAACTGATAGATTTTCAAACTATCAATGCCATTGTCCTGGTGTGTTGACGTTATATTCCACCGAGAGTCCAAAGCTTTTGGGAATTTAAATGCTTCTTATTACATCAGGTAACACAAAAAGGCTTCTTTTAAATAAAGGATATTTTGAGTTGAAATGAGTCGTGTTGATCGATTATAAAAGATGATACAGAATGAAGAGAGGTTTATAGCTAACCATATTCAATGTCATCATCATCAACTATGAGCGCAGTGCCCAAAATTGTCAAACAGTGGAGCCCCAATGAGACTAAAGCTGGATGCCCACGCTCCACGCTCTCGGCGCAGCCAGTTGAAAATTTTCAACTTTTTCGCTGCCCACGCCAGCAAACGATAATCTGGGCATGCGCAGTGACACAAAATCATTGATAAAAAGAATATGGCGATGCAAAACGAGGCTGCTAAACAGCTTTAGTCAAATTGGATTATTAAATCGCGCCAAATTTAAAAACATGAGTCAGTGAATTTTTAGCAGGGTACCCCCAGACCTGGAAAAGTCAGGGAAATCCAATGTTCTAATGTTGTCTCACAATCCAAAATTAATGCTTATATGAGGTTAGGCCGTATTTACAACAAAAAAAACCTAATCCAAGGATAAAGTTATGAAATTTTAAACAGTTTCCGAAGACAAATGTGCACAATTTCTAAACAGTTCAAGAATTTTACAACTATTCTAATTGCAAATTTGCAAGATTTCCGACCTTTTTCAGCTGTCAGGGGCCGCGGAACCCTGAAACAAGGAGAAACTGAGGCATCTTTTTGGGCAAAACGGTACTTTATTGATGGCCAATGGGCAAACTTAACTTTTATAAGTCCGATACATGCATGGTAAAACTTCACTGGCGGAATCCAGCTCCACAACCTGCCATCACGAACATCCCCAAAAAGAATATGGCGGGATTTTTAGAGGTCAGGGTTCGCGGGACCTCACGCAGCAGATATTTCTATACATTTAAATTTATCCGGCGTTTCATAATTTCCCGTGAAAACAGCGAGTTCTTAGTGTTCCAATCCATGAGTTCTAGAACTACTCCACATGCATAAAGCCAGAGCTTGGCGAGCGTGGCGAACAAAGCGAAAGCGTGGCGAGCAAAGCGAAAGCGCAGCTTGGAGCCTACTTTCGCTTCGCTCGCCACGCTTTTATTGGAGAGGGGCCTTTAGGCATCAGATATAAATCGTCTAGTGGGTTTGTAACAGGCAGCGCATCGCCATTCATCAGCTCAACCCTCTCCATTAACCCAGGCTTGGGGCCGGCAACAATAGCGAAATATATCACTTTG
>JAQGAO010001732.1:0-22843 GCA_034697705.1 Ommatoiulus sabulosus | reverse complement strand
CGAGAGAATACGTCGCCGATTTGGGTAAAAGTTTTGTTTCTTCTTTTTGGGGGTTTTCGGAGAGACGCGTCATACTTCAAATTTCACCATTGCATGCGCGTTCGTCGATTTTTTGAACGACCCACTGGGGGAGTGAGTGGGTGCAAATCGCGCTTTAGGAGTCCCCCTACGAAGTACGTGTATGTATAAGTAATTGTTAATATTATTCATCAATAAAATAACATTGAAAACTTGCCTTTCTTTTCCCTTGACTTGTTCACAACACCCATTTATCTTTGGTCCTTCTTTTAGATTAACTTCAGCCTAAATGGACATAAGAAACTTGCAATTTAAGATTGACAAAGGACAAAACGAAATAGGTGTACAGTGTACTCTATTCTTGTGCACTTACATTCGTAAGTTACGAAGCTTCAAAAATCGACGTTATCTAATAGACAGGAAAAATTGTTTTTCTATTTTACATTTTGCATGGTATTGTTTTGTAATACATTTAACATGTATTACAAAACCAAACTTTTTATAAATTCTATCCAGTCGAACCTCATTAAGACGAACTCGCTTAATATAAAGTATGCACGTTATTACGACGAATACAAATTTTCGGTTACACGAACAAATTTTCGAGATATCAATCATTCAAGTTAAATTTCTTTAAAAATGTTAATCAAAGACTTTTTTGAAAAAATGTCGCACAAGAACCAATAAATAATATTCGATAACGGATTATTTTGGGTAAACTATATAATTGTGTACTTCGAGAGAATGTGTAATATACTGTAAAACATTATAGTAGAAATACATTTTGTATTTTTTTATAGTTGTTAATGTTGAAATCATGTTTTTTCTGACTTCAGATAATACAAACCACAGTTTAAACAAACATCCCTTTGAGTTTGCCTTTATAGATTTAACTAAATTAGGCTTTTTGGATAATTGTAATAAATAATGCCTGAAGCCGGTGATGAGCTTAACTTGCAATAGGGAGTCATAAAAGTCAGCACGAGTTTGTAATACGTCGAAATGTTCTTTCCAAAAGGATACTTTATTACACTTTTCTACATGTGCTCAAGCACAATTTGATATGATTCCGGATCGGGACACACTGGTAGCAAAAAGGAGCGCCGTTATTAAAGTAACACAAACATAAAAATAAGGAAGAAATACGTTTAACTACTGGTTATAACTTAACGCTAGACTGGGAAGTGTCTCAGATACACAGATTAATTGCACGTTCAAATTTGAGAAATTCGATGGAGATATACATTGGCTGAAAGAGTAGAAATATTTAGGAATGAAGGATGACCAGGAAAACAAAACAAAATATAGATATAAAAATATATAAAATATCAAAACAAATGAAAATTGAAATTCGATAAATGCAGAAATGCTACGTAAAATGAACGGGGATGGCCAAATTATACGAATATAATTAGTTCGCAAATTATCGTTCTGTTGAATTAAATGCAGCCGACAAAACATCTTTGGCATGTACTATTGGCCAGCTGCACCAAAGATTAAATTACACTTTTTGGTGCACTCAGCCACTGTTCTTAGGGCAAAATAAAAAAAATTTGGTGACAGAATAACGAGTACCTCGGTTGGGATCTTCGGGAGAGAATTCCTAGAGGCATGATGGAATAGTTGGCACCTCAATGAAAACACCGGATTGGTTGAAAGCTTTCAAACGACATAACTTTCAGCTTTAACATCAATAAGTGCGAAAACCCTATAAATTTCTAACAAAAACTTCATAAGTACGATAAAGCGCACATGGTCTTGGCAAAATTGGCACAACTTGACCACCATAGGCAGTTAACAGTTAATCAAAAATGTAAACGACGTAAATTTAAGTATCAAATCCACAGATTTAATGGCAGTGAAGCTTACTTGTTCATTTTGGCAACACTAAGGACTAAGAGCTAAGAAAGAAAGATTGCAAAGAAGTTAAAAATTGAACAGCAATGTAAAATCTTGAAACACATTAATGAAAAAAATATAGTGTGAGGTCTGAATTTCAAGGTATAGGAGTATTAGGAGACCGTTATGTGTTGAAAAAAAATAGCATTGTAGTCAAGAATTCGCGCAATAATACTATGTTAAAACTCAAGATTCCGATAAATTAACACCATAAGGTGGCTGAAAAAACTGCTAAAAACTTTCAGAAAACAAGCACAACTTTTTCAATCATTATTACAATGTCTTACGTAGCAGACACCAAACAACACTATCAATTTTTCACAACTATGTTACAACTTAATCACCGCTGCTTTAGACATTAGCGTCCCCCTAGACAAAAGCCGATATATTTGTGACAAATCGGAACGGTTCATAGGTTAATTAAATTACGGACAGAAAAGAAAAAGAAATGTAGCGTTAGTAAATTGAAGGAAGAGGGACTCGTATCCTTACAAGTATAGGCTGTTCGCAAAAGGTGTTATTGCTTCGGGGGACTCTTAAGACAGGATTTGGCCCCCTGATGCCCCTTAGTGAAAAAGCCGATCAGATTTCTTGCATCATGAATGCTTATAAGGAAATAAAAATGTCGGCAAAAAGGAGAAAACGGCAAGGATGTCAGGTTCACCTTATGGTTCTAAGACCACTCTCTTGAAGCACCCAACTGGCAAAGCTTCGCTGATAGCTCGAACGTTGTTAACATCAGCAGTCAGCCTTTTTAGCTCAGCCTCATAGTCTCTCGCCCAACCGGCCTGCAACGTGCGTGCATCTCTTAGCTCCTTCAGTCTTTTCTCCATATCTGCATCTCGCATGTCTTTCTCAGCCCTGTTCAAGCGATGTTCCAAATCCCTAAGCTGTTCCTTGTCAGCATCTTTCAGTCCATCTGAAAAATATAGCAAAAAAGCATTTTTTATATTCCCATGCTTGGTATCTAGTCTGGAAAACCATATTGAAAATCATGATTTTTATATACATTGCAATGATGAAACAATTTCAATAACAACTTACTCAGCATTTCCAAAATATCATTAACCGTTTTCAGGGCTGCCGTCACCTTCCCTTCTGCACTCTGAGCATTTTGTTTCGCTACATTCGCACTTTCCAAAGCCTGATAAAAAATCAAGGAAATTGTAAACATGTTTGCGACCATGAAATAACACATAAGCCAACATGATCTGTAGAAAAATGTCCTACATTTTGAGCCAATCCTTTATCTTCGTCCGCTTGATTTCCCAGTCCATTGAGCCGATTCGCCGCATCTGCCACTTCCAAAGCCTGATTGTCTGCCACGTCCTTCAGCTTCTGTGCCCTTTCTTTCGTTTGGTCCGCCTCTTTACGAATTCCATTGGCGTCCTTTGAAGACTGCTCAGCAATCTTTTGTGCCGCCTGTGCTATGCGTCTAGCCTCGCCAGCATTATTTTCAGCATTCATAAGGGCATCACGAGTTTCGTCGGTCTTATGTTCAGCATCAACAATGAGGCCCTCGATTTCAGGAATCAGCTTTTGGGCATCCACGGCCTTATCTTTGCTGTCCTTAACAAGCTTGTCAAAGCCTAAACAATGTAGAAATGTAAAACGCGCCTATGCAATATACCTTATGCCTTTGAAATTTCTAATCTAACATTTAACAAACCAAAGTGAAGGCTTCGTACCTTTCAAAGTTTCTAATGTGTTATTAGCCTCTTCAAGAATTTTGTCCCCCATTTCCACAGCTTTCGTGGCTTTGTCGTTTGCTGCATCAACTTCGGCCAAAAGAGCATCGGCTTCCTAAAATATTTAAAAGAAAATCATGACCTGAACAAACACAAGATATCCCGAAAACAACACAAATTCCAACGTTCGACTTGGACTAATAAGACTGAATAATTATTAATTTAGACTCAAACATTTAAAATATAGACATTCTACAAAAAAACTAAAATTCAAGCAAAATATACCAAACGAAAAATGAGCAATTCAACTCGCCTGTTGGTGTATTAAACCTTGTTTCAAAAGCTGCTCAGCTTCAGCAATGCTGTCATCGAGCCCATCCATTAAGTTTCCATGTTTCTTCATCAGACTATCAGCTTCCTCTTGTATTTTCTTAGCCTATGAATTATAATGCATTTCACAGATCACATATTGAACGGCAAAACAAATCAAAGTAAATAGCGAAATAAAATGTAATCTCAAATTTCCAACAACATTTTTTTCAAAAAAAATTACAATTAAGCCAAAAGCACAATTATTTCTCTAGTCTATCACAAAATTGTGGCACTGTCACAATCATATAAGTGCTCAAATATATTAAACAACAACTTGCCTCCTCTGTTATATCAGCTGCATGTTCGACCATTTTGGGAACATCAACGTCTGGAAGAATCATTCCATTGGCCTCAGTATAGATGTCCAACGACTTGTTGTAGGCATCAGTGGCCTCATCTAAAGCTTCTTTCGCCATTCGCTTGGTGGTGTTTAGTAATTCGTCAGCAGCCCTCAGACTTATTTAGAATAAAAGCAAATAGATAATGTTAAACTAAAGGTGAAAAATTTCATCCAAAATGCACCAAATTTTATACCACTCACTCCTGTCTTAGTTTGCGTATCTCATCGCTCGTGTCCCTCTGCTTGTCAATGGCATCTCTGGCGATTTTAAAGGCTTCGCTCGAAGTGTTATATGCCTCACCCGCAAGTTGTCCAATCTCAGCAGCTTGCTTTTCTTGACTAAAAATCAAGGTTATTCTCAAAAACTATTTTTATAACTAACGTTCGATTTTTATAAGCAAAAAAATTCTTTCAAAAGTTTGAGTACTTTGCAAGTATTTCCAGAGGGTCACTCAACGACTATTACAAGTTCATTATTTTGTTGATTTTGCGAATCATTGCATTATGACGTTAAAAACTCACTAGAACCTAACTTATATCATGCTATAACGGTAAAATAAAAAGGAAATTTTACCTATCTGCTTCCATGCGTGCTTCTCTTGAAATTTCCTTCATTCTATCAGACTGCTGCCCAAATTTGCTGGCCTGATCCTTAGCTTTAGCAAGAGCTTCTCTGCCTTCATTGTCCAAGTAGCGCTGAGCTTCCTTCAAGGCTTCTTTCGCTCTCTTGATCGCCTCTTCCGCTTCTGTGATATTACGAACGCCTTCTTTTGAGTCCTCTCCGGCTACACCGACTTCTCCATCTATCTTCCCAGCCAGTTTTCCAACTTCATTGATCCTATCTCTAAGCTCCTTTAGTCTTTCGATGATGTTTCCGTCTGCTCCTGGAAACACAGATAACGTTTAGTTATTGCAAGTTATGGTGCCCTAAAAGTGCTTGATGATAAAATACAGCTAATAATGGTTTTATGAAACAATAGCAAGAAAATTTACCTTGGGCATTCTTTGCATCCTTGAGCAAATCGTCAACATTCTTCATCACTTCTCTAAGTTTCTGCTCGAAATCTGCATCAGTCTCAAATCCGGGGTTGTTGGCAATTGATTTCAGCAATTCCTCGAGTTGTTTCAGTTTACCTCTGAGATCATTTGCCGAATTTTGAACCAAGTTATAACACGGGGGACAATCTATAAAAAAGTGAGGCATTTTAAAAATGAAGCTTTTCTCTACAGCCGGCCATTAAAATGGCTTATTTAAGCTCACCTATGCAACCACGTTTCTTGTCATATTTATTTTCCTTGCATCGTTCGCAAGCCCTTCCTTCGACGTTAGCATTACACTTGCATTGACCACGGGCATCACAATGAGAATCGCGAGAACCAATTGGATCACAATCGCAGGCTGAAGTAATAAATAAATCATGTAACTTAAGACTAAATTGCATTTAAGTTATCTACCTAGAGATGGTTGGAAATAATAAAGTTTAAGAGATAAAACATATTCCACTATTAGGTCATAACGACATAACAACCAACTACCCATTCTTTCCCAGCTTTAGTGCAGCCATTACTTAATTGCATGCACACAACTATTACACTCGAAATAATAAGTGAAGCGCATTCTGACCTGTGCAGCCAGTTATGGAAAATCCATAGTGATATGCAGAACACTTGTCGCATTTCAGTCCAGTGACACCGGGATGGCACTTGCACTCCCCAGTCCGTATATCACAGCTTTGGCCAACTGACCCTACTGGATCGCAGTTGCAGGACTGGCATCCAGTTCCACTGGTAATACCCCAATAGCCATCTTCACAGACGTCACAACGTTGACCGCTAACATGCGGTAAACACTGGCACTGGCCATTTATTGGGTTGCACAAGGAGGGACCGCGACCATCTTCGCTAATCGTTCCAACGCCATAACAGTTGCAAGCTAAATGAATAATACTTGTTGTTAAACATCCATTAGTTTTAATTTAAATTGAAAAAAACCCAAAGAAGACCCACGTTTGCAATCTCCTTTTAAAGCAGCTAGGGCATCCCCATAGAAACCGGAAAGACATCGCTCGCAATGATCTCCAGCAGTGTTGTAAACACACTTTAAGCATGCTCCAGTGGTTCTATCAGTACAACAAACAAAAGTTAAAAATCAAATTAAATAATCAATAACAAGAATCATTCACATGCTTCTGTAATTATAACATTTTTGAGTTCCTGAAGGGCAAGATCATTATTCTAGAAACAAAATGGACAAGAATTGTTCTAAAGTTGGAGCATTTCTAACCTGTTGCAGTTTCCAACAGCATTAAGATCAATGTTGCCATTACAATCACAGCGCTGGCAAGAAACAGTGGATCCAAAACGTCCCTGAGGATCGCCAAAGTAACCATCGGTACACAAATCACATCTGGGGCCTAACAAACAACAAATTCGTCAAAAAAGCATTTCATTGAACAAGTATATGTTTTGCCAGAACATGTACTACACTTACCAGCATATCCTGGTGGACAATCTAAACAAGTAACATCCCCGTTCAGTAGTTCCATACAGCTTCCTTGGTTAGGGCAAGGACATGCCTGGCAATCAGTGGAGGTGCCCTTCAATGCATTGCCAAAGTAGCCTCTGGCACACCTGTCACAGTGATCGCCATCGGTATTATGACGGCACATGCAGCGACCAGTTTCAGCATCACAGAAATCCGCATGTCCATGACAATCACAAGGAACGCAACTTGCAAATGGACCCCCATTGGCCGGCTTGTGTCTAAAACCGGGCAAGCACGATTCGCAAAACTGGCCCAAGTATCCGACAGGACACTTGCACATTTCAACCCAACGAGCTTCCGGCCCATACCCTGAACGACTGGCAGATTCGAGCTTGACATTATCAAGTATTCCAATACCTAAGTTATCCAAATTCAATAAAAAATAATGTATTTGTTAACAAAACTTCTATCTTATAATTTGCCAAAAGTCGCGAATTTTTGTATTAGAAGCTTCAAAATACAAGCAATATTATAACTAGGCTCACCTGCATGAGTATAGGTCGCACGGATTTTTAAGGAGGTTATGTTGCTAAGAAGACTCATGAATTTTTTAGAAGACATTCTGGGTGTCCAACCATAGTTAGGGTGCTCGTGAAGCCTAAACCTATATTCCTAATTTAATAATAAAAAAGGGATATTTTGAATAAATCTTCAAATTGATGTGCTCATTTGCTACACAAATAGTGACAATTTTGTAATAATATAATAACCAGTGTTTTTAATGAACAAACCACAAAACATTTACGTACTCATCATTATTTCCCTGAATTTATTTTTTAGATATTTTTGAAAATATTTTGGTTATTGATGGCAGAGAAGTTATGGTAATGTAAGAAGACTATCATGACTAAAATTAGTATTTAACCTGGAAAAGCGATGAAGGCGAAGGATTTCTTTGGCCATAAATAGGTTGTGATACATAATCGTTTCCACTTGCAATGACTACGTCTTGCGCACTAGGACGGGAATCGGAGGAGTTGATCCTCAATGCAAAAGACAGGAACTGATTGTAACTGGCTCGCTGGTCATAGAGGTAACGATCTGAACAGACATGAAACGGGAAGTTACTAAAAACTAAACTTGCAAAACCTTAAATGAGCATGCAATTGCAGTAAGAGTGTGCGGCAATCTCACCAGGTGCAGAGAAATACACAGTGTCCCTACTAGGAGCGGAAACTGCAATATTTTGCCCTATGGCATTATACTGTGTAGGTATGGCCTGGTTGTGCGAATCGAGCGCAACCCACCGTTCACGATCTAATAATAATTTAGATGCAATAATAAAAACAGTGAACTAACAATATCTCAAAATGTATCACATATGTAGTAGGAAACGAACCTCTTCCAAACATGCTTTCAATAGAGTGATGGCGATACCCAGGGTCGCTCTCGCATTCTGACACGTGACCATAACAGAAACAAGCAGAGCAACCGAACTCATCTTGTTGATTCAGGTTGAAAAAACCTGGCTTACACCTAGCAAAGTATTATAAAAAAACTAAAGGTGCAATCATAACAGTATGATACATTCAATATTTAGAAAAATGGTCAAAAACATGCACACTGACCTCAAAAATAATTAACAAAATGTCCTCGTATATTGCGACAAGCTAATAAACTTCAATTAGTAAATGCGTGATAATGTACCTATTGCACTGTTGTCCTTCGACGTTTTCCTTACATCTGCAAATACCAGAATTAGCATCGCAGCTTGGATTGCTTCCCAGGCTCCCGGCTTCACTGCATCCGCATGGCCTTTTTAAAATTGGGAAATAAAGTTACTGGCACAGAAATAACAGATTAAACGTGTGCCAGGGGCACAACCTTGAACTGTCATACCTGCATCCATAAGATCCAAAATCGTAATGATTGAGCTCACATCTGTCACATTTATCTCCAGTGACACCAGGCTTGCACGGGCATCGACCTTGCGAATCACACTGCAAACTACGGGAACCTAGAAGAATAACAAAGATTATTATTAACGTTAAACCTTTGCACGTTTTGGCACTCAGCAATACGTAGAAGAACAAATTGGAAAAAATATAATGACCCAAACTTGCCTAAAAATGTATTAATAACTAGAAAGACTTCAAAAGACATTAAGTTAAGTTAACAAGATTAATAAAAAAAATTAAATTCAGTATATCATACAAGCATTTGATATAAACATATTAAACAAATCGCTATACAAGATTGTTACATGTAATAACAGTAAAAGAATTCAAATGCTTACCTGTTTTGTCACAATTACAACTGATGCAAATGCCATCTGATCGCTCATAATAATTCTCCTTGCATCGCTCGCAATTGGGTCCATCCGTGTTGTGCCTGCAGTTCAAGCAGTGGCCACCATGACCAGTGCGAGCAAACAGATCTTTATCAAAAAAGCATTCTTCCGATCGGCCATTGCAATCGCAAGCTGTGAAACAATATAATTTAAAGGTATTTATACTTTCCCATTAGTGATAGATGAAAATAATAAGATGGTTGCCAAATATTGTACCTTTGCACTCATGCGCATTGACAGCAGTGGCTCTTCCCCATGGTTGGTCGTTGAAGAAAGGCAAGCATATATTGCAGTCTGGTCCAGCAGTGTTGTGCTCACAGGCGCATTCCAACAGTATTTCCGAATTAGGATATCTGTACTGGCGTTGACACTCACTGGCATGGCCATTGCATTTACACCTAAGGAGTTAAGATAATGGCACCATCTTGCCTTAGTTACATGCATTTAAATAAGAATTAACATTCTCCTTATTTTTTCTGTTTTGAACGTTGATTACTAATTCAATAGAAAATTTCATGCATTGGTTTTCTCAAAATTAGCCATTCTAGTTTTAGAACTTTTGAAATTCTCTATATAACATTCTCTCAAAGTTTGATTTGTCTGTCTCCTTAAAAGCCAATTATTTGAGGGATAATTAATGAATAGACCCTTGACAGATTACTTGCAGCTGGTGGTTTTAAAAGATGCAGAATTTTGTGATTTCGGGAAGATTAATTTTTCATTAAATTCTCAGTGAACCTACCCTCACGCAAATGGAAGAAAAGGTGATATTAACTTACCTTCCTCCAACAGCAAAATCAGAGATTGCATAATAGTAGGATTGAAGCACTTTATCATCTTTAAAAACTTCATCGCCGAAAGTATTTAATCGATCTAGAGTAATTTTTATGTCAGTCGCAGTCACCCATTCCTGAAATTATGGTATTTGTAAAGTATGCAACTATTATAACCAACAGCATAATGGGGTGTTTTCAACTACCTACCTGTAAAAACGGGCTATTTTCAAAGTCATAGGCACTTGGTCTCCCTTCCAGGGTACTGAAGGCCACATTGCCACCAGTTAAAGGCGAAATGTCACTGTATTCTGAGTTGCACAAGGCCTGGGTCTCATTTCGGCGTGTCACATAGTTGCCATCAGGGAGGCCATACGTGTCTCTGCAGGTTGCACTGAAATAGGCAAATCATAAAATTTCAATAAAAAGTACATCGCTACACAAAAATTAGATGATCACAATTTAACATTAATGCAAACTCGTTTAAGGCCCAACATATAACAACAAAGTAAACAAAGCCTTTACTAGTGAGAAAAAACATGAGATAAGTAAACTGGGACTTTTCTGAGACATAAACGAGACACTATAGTATTCTAAAAATATAATTACATAGGATTCCAAATTTTATACATACATGTATTAGATTCACCCTATTCAAATATTACTTCATTTTTAGTAACAGAATAAAGTGCATGGATTATTCGTCACAGTTACCATAGCAGGTTGACCAATGCATGGATAAGTCAAAAGGTGAAATTGAGTTAACAAATAAGGCACTATACATACACAGCTGTTTTTCTGCTTTGTCATGGTTTATTTAGCATTTATAAAGTGGGCGATATCAAATATTTCAATTAGAAAAACATGGATGGGGCAGTGCACATATTCCCTGATTGCTGCTTCCGGGGCGACTTAAAATGATGACAACCACAAATTAAGCAACCGAAATAAATAAAAAACTTATGTCTTAGAATAGTCACATCTGCAAACACAGATACAGACTGGACAGACTTGGATTTCAATGCAAGTTCAACTTAGAAATGGTTACCAGAGGTCCAATGTTAATGAGAATTTTTCAAAATGAAATAATTTACATAAGGGTAAAAAAGATAAATATCTCGAAATTTATCAATTTTCATTTTAATTCCCAATGCACTAAATTTTAAAGTTATTAATTAAAAATAACGTTGAAATGTCATAAAGAGCCATCTAGAGATCGTTGCAGGTAAAAAATAAAACTTATAATTAATTTAGATTAACGGGTGTGAAATTTTAAAATATATATAAATTCACAATTCTAGTTATTTAATTTCGTCAATTATAAACAAACATTTTCACTGAAAATATTTAATTTTATGCCTAAAACCATTTTAGAATAATTCTCATAGAAAATTGACCACTGGTAAACCTTATGGAATCCATTTTTAAGATATACACATATTGCTGTAATTTTATCATTAAATTAAGTCTTAGTTCAAAAATAATATTTCAAAGAAGGCAGGCAGATGAAAGTCGATAGCGCATGTTTTGGTGAAATTCAACCGTATTGCCATCCCAGCAAACCATACATGTATGATTATGAGAACTAACAAACAAGTTAGTCATTGTCGCCAGTCGATTTAAACAAGCATCTGTATGTTTTGCAAATAAGCTGCCGAATCCACAGAAATAATTACAGGAGGGTACCGAAGGTGTCGTACCATCTAAATTTCCTCTACCTGTAATATTGATATGGTATCCATGGCCCACCTTCTGACGTCCGCTTGTAAATGGCAAAACTTTCTGGCCGGGGAGAATGAAACTTCAATCGTACGTATGTAATGTCAAAAGCTTTAGCTGAAATTAGACGGTAAAAAACAGATTAAGGAATGTATTCATTCGCTGCATTTAACGCAAAAAGTTCTAATGCCTAAAAAACTATGTTAAATCACGACTTTCCCTACATTTTCAGTTACAACAAATTTCAGGCTTGCCTGAGACAAGAAAAATCTAGCCTGCACAATTTCAATAAGGAAATAATAAGATTGCTTAATCTATGTAAAAGATGTCGGTCAATCCAAAAATGCCATTAATTTTAATTAGGAAGGGTAGCACATTTTTTTGTACGTTAGATTTTTTTTATTGTATTGACGAAGAATGACCAGCTTTCAGTTGTTTTCTTTTTCACTATAAGCAATAACCTTTTATTTTATGAAATAGAGAAAATGACATTTAGTAGCATTTTTAAACAGTCATCTTCCATGGCTTAAAACTGGCTATAATCTCTGGCTCTAACCAGAAATCTATGAAACCTGCGATTACTCCTCATTAAATGTACCAGAAATGGAAGCCTAATCTGACCTAACTAATAAAATCTTGAGCCAACAGGCCTTGGCTTTCCCATCGAAGAAATAAACCATCTGAGCAAGCATTTATTTAGGGAAAAATTAAAGTTAAAAGTTCAATTTCTCAGTTTTAACACTGCGCTTTATAAATTTGTATTCGACCTGCAAAAGTGTCACCGACCTCTTTATCTTTAATTGGATTGAAGTTACTATATGAAGTAGGGCTGCCATGATTTATAGCCATTTTTTATATTTTTCCCCCTTTGCAAATGCTATGTATGAATGACCAGCTGTGTTTTTTGACTTAAAACCAGGTTTGAAAATAAGAACAAATTACTTGCTTGGTCACAAAAATGAATACAAAGGATGAGATAAACCTATCTTCATCATGCAGAAAATGCTGTTAATAATTTTTTCCTTGTTTATGGAAACTACTTAAAAAATACGTACGCAATACTTGAAAGTTCGCAATTTAACTAATTATAACTTGATTTCTTACGTAAGACTAGACATAATCGGAAATTATGTTTTTGTAAAAAATCATGCCTCCATCCTGAAGTTTTGTTACCAAGCCTTTTTATGACACATTCCCCGTACACAATTTGTTTTCAAAATGTAGATAAAGAGTGCAAACAAAAACCTTAAGAGGTTCAAAAGGAGTTCTTAACACTACCTGAAGTTTAGGAATTTCTTCCTTGCTTAGAAGTTTTTTGTGGTTTCCAATGCCAGTAATATTTACAACAGTCAACAAAATACGATAACGTGTCTCATTTTCGTGAATTTCCAGCTTTTGAATCTTTGAAAAATACGGGAAATGTCACGAAAATACAGAATTATTTCTCTAGAGGGTAAATCCAAGATGCAAGTGAATAAAATAGTATAGTTTTGGATAAAACGTATACACGTCTCATCATTTGAAAGCATTCAGTAAAAATTAACATTAAAAACGCACAAGGCTGCCTAGCAAAACTAATGATTAAAACTGCAGTTTTACAGCATTCAACTACAGTAAAATCTAGTTTATGAAACACTAACTGCAGTTTTCCTAGGGTAAAATAAATATTCAGATTTTTATTCCATAAAAACTGCAATGCATATACATGTACAAATGTACATGTAATTCCTTCTGGCCTCAACTTGCAAATTCATTTTGAGATGGCCAATCATTTACGTGAGAGTCTTTCATAAACCCGTTGACAGCCATACAGAGGGGTAACTTTCAATATGCTTAGTAGTATTAAACCAACGACCATTCGTTGCGAAATAAATGTTTATGTTTCTTGAAAATGTTGCCAAAACATTAATTTTGTCCACACCAATGAAACACTTTCACTATCAACAAAATAAGAGGAGAAATTGACAGACGGAGGCACCAACTTGTCTCCCTTGATAGAAGCGTCAGGACCAGAATGTTTTGGAAACATTAATTCCGGGGACCGACACTGGATGGGTCACGGAAACATGCCATAAAACAGTGTATTTGTTTTTTTTAAATATTTTTTTCTGTAACATTAGAAGTACATGTAACTCGGAAACACTGTTCAGCTGCAATGTTTCATGTTTCATGGGAAAAAGGTGAAATGTAATATTAAGAATAAACTGACTAGGATTATTCTAGTAAATACCTTGTAATACTTCTGTATGAAGTCATTGGTTTATGTTGTATTTGCGATGGTACATGCATGCAGGTTTTCTTATCTGATTTTGGGTTACAATAATGCCGCACTTCACTCGCGACATTGACATTTCTTCAGCCCATGATGTGATTGACACCGGAATAAGCAGTTTTTGAGGAACAAATTTGCATAAGAGTCTCTATACGAACTATGCATTCATTATGGGAGTTAAAGCGAACACAGCTTCAGGCATAAAATGAAATATCTTGAATAAAAACGTCTTTCAACAGTTAACGAAGTTCATTGACTAGAAATAAGAGGCCATACAAAGGCCCCCCCCCCTTTCCCCAAATTTGGACGTCCGAAACTTGAAAAAAAATTGTATTCGGAAAATTTTGAAATTTTTGCAAATTTGTACTCGGAAAACTTAAATTTAGTACTCTGAAAAGGTTGATAATTTTGCTAATTTATCCTCAGAATCTGCTGGAAATTTTGCAAATTTGTCCTCGGGAAAACTTGGAACATTGGCAAATTTGTCATCGGGAAAACGTGGAACAATTTGCAAAAGATGTCCTTGGAAACGGTGGAAAATTTGACAGTTAGCAAAATGGACCTTGAACTTTTAAGTTCTCTGACTTTTCCAGGTTTTCCAGGAATGGGGGTACCCTGTTTACTGACTTCAGTAATTTATAACTCATCTATGCGACATTCCGTTCAATTATCCTTTTACCCTGAGAACTAATTTTATTTGGCATTTTTTCTTTTGGACGAGATGGTCATACCCCCTCCCTCCCCCTTACGGCCCTTAATGCATTTTATATCTTCAAATTTCTCACGTTTAATTGTGTTGCGCGTATTAATTGATCCTAGATGGTACCTTTTTTAAATTCCATTGTTTATTTTTCAAACTGAGAATTAAAGCGTGGAAAAATTACAAACGTGAAAGTCCCATTTCCTAATTATTTACAGTCAATAGGCCATACATTTCCAAGCAAATATTTCAGTTTATACCTAAAATCATCTTCAAAAAAATTATATGGGAGTAAAAACATGAACAAAAGTTGCAGATGCCAGGAAATTCGTTGTATCATATATACTTCGTGACGCAAAATCACGTGAACGACTGACCGAAAGTGGACTTTGGAAAGCGAATTAACGATCAGCCTAATTTTCATCTGAAAATATGGCACGCACAGCCAAATTTGGGCAATTGAAAAAGGCGCAGAAAACGAGGAAGCTAAGCAATGATGCAGCAAAAGCTCGCATGCAAAAACGTGAATGAGGGGAGGAAAAAGCACGCCTATGTTTATTCCTGGTTCACAGACGAATTAGCAGAGCTAGGCCCAAGAAGAGTGCACACATTCACCTACAGTTCCGGCGAACGAGGATGCGCCATGTGCCATATTTGAACCAAAATGATTCATTTGGGGGCTGCAGATTTCGGAAAACTGACAAAACGAAAGACTATCTTTAGATTACGAGCAGCCAAGTTTATAGGGCTGGAGACAAAACTGAAAATCTTGCAAACAAAATCACCTTTAATCCCTAAGATTATTCTATGGCTAGAAGAAATTTACAAATCTAATAGGAGTACTCAGACACACGATTTGCGAATTGCATTTTGACAGTGGTGAAGTCATGTGAGCAAAATCAACAAGTCTGGTTTCAGGGTGGCCACAAAACTTCCATTTTCAATTTCCCTGACTTTTCCCTGACTAAAATCCAAAATTCCCTGACCAAAACTTACTCGTTAATGCATATCAATTTTTTTGTCATAATGAAAAATAAAATAACAATTGCAATGAGAAGCAATTGACAAAATTAACACTACATTTTGTTACAAGTCTAGCTGGATTATTTGGGGATGGAGCTGCTAGCAGACTAAGTGCAGGGATAGCATTTTGCTTATATTTGGGAAAATTTCCCTGACCACTTACAAATTTCCCTGATATTTCCATGACTTGCCTGACCTGTGGCCACCCTGGGTTTAAAAAATGTAATCAAGCTACAGTAGGTTATCGCCGTAATTAAACCAATCAATAATGCATTCCTTTTGCACTGAACGAGCAAAGTGGCTGTGTGGTAGCATTCTCGCCTTGCAATCGGTATAGACGCGAATCCTATTCCCTGGCCGGCTATCCTGTTTGTGTTTTATATTTTTCATGGTTTCCCACAATCCTTCCATACGAATGGCGGGATAATTCCTATATTAATTAGGCCATGGTAGTTTTCCTTTCTCATCCCGCCCTCTACATTGTTTACCTCAGGTTCTTCCCCAGCTACGTACTGTACGCCCCCCATTTTGCCGGTCCCAAGACCGGGTAAATGGGGAGGGTTGGAGAGATGAGTGGCGATGTACTGCCTGTTACAAAATCGCAAACACGATTGATTATCTGCCGTCGGAGCATCATTGGCTCCGGTTTTGGAGAGGCACGAACGGGGGCTGTGCCTATGGTTGATAATGATTACAATGATTTTTCACATGATTTCACAACTGTTAAAGTGAGATTCGTAAGACTTTGTCCGAGTACCTCCATTGTAAGTCATGTCCTTCGCTAGCACCTCTCATACATTGCAATGAATGGCGATTGTAGATTATTTCGCGTGAAAGCATATTACATCAAATTTGTTTGAGTTGACAATAGGGGGTACTCAGACAAAAGCTTTAAGAATAGCACTTTTTACAATCATGAAATCACACGTGCAAAAGGAATGCATTCATTTGATTGGTTTAAAAACATCGATAACTTGGTGCGCTTTTTTTTAAACCAATGAGCGTGACTAATTAGCTCATGTGACTCCATGACTGTCAAAAGAATTATTCCTAAAACTGTTAGAAATCCTTTTATTTGGTAAATCAAGGATGTGACTGGCCTCTTTGAGTGTAAATATTTACCAACCAAACGCTATTGATTCGATAGGTTTAATATTGCGATTATAACGTCTCCGGCCAGAAATTTTTAGGAAATTTTTTAGGATTTAAATGAATAAATAATTGTCGATTTTAAAAAAAAAATTCCTTGAGAATCACTAAGTTTGTTATAAGATGTTGTCAACTTTCTAAGACACAAAATGAACCCCACCAAATCTTCTTTAGCTACTTGCCAAGAAATCAACAGGTGATTTCTGGCATTCAACTGCTGAATGCACTACATGTAATGCTTTCAAATCGACAAATAGACATCACATTCTATCCTCTCTTAATTTCAAAATTCTAAAAATGAAAGGAAATCGGTTTGAATGAAATGTGGGGCAAATTGCGTTGGGTGGCCCTACACCGCAGTCAGTGGTAAAGCTATACATGTATTCACAAATTGAAGGCTGATTTCCGTAGAAACATTATCGACTTGGATTTTGTTTTGGCCTCCTTTGACCCATCAAAGTCCAGAATTACTGGAGCCTTCCTATAACACTTTACGAAGCGTGGGAAATCAGGGCGGAATGGTTTGCTTTACAGTGCTGACCAGCAGTCTAAACAGTAAACCGACAAAGGCTGTTTTCACGCATGAAAGTATGCTGACAGTATAGGTTGCCATCAGCTGAAGAAAAAAATTGTTTGGCCAATGGGCGTGACACTGTCCGAAGGCAAAACAGTTTCCGTTACATATTGTATAATAGAACTTTCACATGTCAAAATGAAAGTATATAGTATTTGGATCGGATAAAAGATAATGTGAATCAAAGGGAAGGTTAGTCAGAACTTGAAGCTATTTGACATTTACCAAATCTGGACCACCCACGCGGCAATGCGAAAAACGGAAACGCTTGGCCTTTTGGATGACTTTGGTGACCCCTGAGGTCACCTTGCTGTCCATGCAGGCTTTAGAGTTGAATCATTATACGTAAACGGTTAATTGGTCTTCAAATGTAACTTCACAAAAGGAGATCTTCTGATCGATGTACTTTCTTTGCTGTTCAATAACTTTTAATGCATTAACCCAACACTATCCCAGCTTACACTAAATTTTTAAAACTTGCACTAAATAATTAAAGTTAACACCTGGTGTAACATGTACGGTATTCCTCACGTAAATGCATGAATAGAATGTACAGTAAAATGGATAAACGGTTATTTGATATCTGCATATTGGGTAACTTGCTCGCCATTTCAGTCCTAAGTTTCGCTGTGAATAAATATTCAATTCTATTCTAAATTCACTTGACCGGCCTACTCTACCTTACCCTTAAATAGTTTTTGGTAAGTTTGGCTAGTCCCGTAGCTAACTCGCACCAGTGTACCCTTTTATTTACATCCTTTTCCACCAAACAGATCTTACATAACCCAAAAACCCAACCCACTAAAACAAGTTGAATTATACAACGCGTTATGGGGTTAAACCCAATGGGCAGTTTGGTCAGCTTGACCCTCAGCGAAACAATCGCAACAAAAAACAAGGTCCATGCAGGACCGAGCAAGACAGACGCGAGGAAAAGAAAACGACAGTAACAAAACCCCTGCAGGGGTCAAGGAAATTAAGTTACGAAACGAGCATTCCATTCCCCCCCAACAGAGTTCAAGGGTTAAATCGCGCCCTGCACCAACAATGGCGGCCAGGAGCGCGTTTTTTTAAGGGGGTTGAAAGGGCAAATTTAATCGGGCTTTTGAGGGCCACCTTACCCAGATGCAAGGTGAGGGTGACGTTGTTGGGGTACTGGATGCCCCCCGTGTACTGGTTCTGCAGCATGGTCTCGCTCTGCCACCAAGTGAGGTTGTCGTTGTTGTTGAAGTCGGTGAGGTAGCTGGGCGGGTGGGCCAGGGGTGGATGGGAAGCATCGCAAATCTCGCAGAGTTTTTCGGCGCCCGTGGCCCCCGTCTGCATGCAATATTCGATGGGAGGACGACCGCAAGTATTGGTCGCTTCTACACGCACGTTGAACGCGGCATTGACGAATTCGGGGATGCAACGCTGGGCCTTGCCCTGCTCGTCGTAACAGGCGCCCCCTCGGTCGTCCTGCCGAGTGAGGTACTGGTCATCGTAGTCCACACCTTGCGCCTGGACCGTCCAGCCACCGATGACCAACGCCAAAAGGACGAACGACGCACGCCGTATGCACCGATCCAACGCCATGGTGCTGCTCCGATAGCCGACTTCTACACGTCTCGACATCCAATGCCACGATCGCCCCCTCGTCTGGACGACTCTCGCCGAAATTACCTCTGACCTCCCGGCATGCATCCTTCCCTGGAGCAGTCCACTGAGGAACGAGCGAGAGGAAAGCTACATATAGGGCTCGACGGTGGCCGAAGCGCCGCCACAAATAATGCGGGGGAAAGGCATAAACGACGTCTACTAACAGATGCTTTCAAGTCAGGAAGAAATCCTATTCAAACAAAGTACAAATTATTCATCAGTATTTTATTTTTTCTGCGAGAGTAAGTCGAAACATATTACATTAGATGTTATCGAATTTAAGTGCTCTAGGATTTTTTTCTAATACTTCCAAATAAAAGGAATAATTAACGTTAATTGCAATTTAATTACCTTACAATTTAACATACAGTACTTTGACATTCCTTGTGGAAGACTTTTGAACGACCCATGTGATCAAATTTATCTACAGTATCTATTGCACGAACAAGAAACCTGAGGAATTTTTAACGTATTTTCTAGAAATCAACCAAACGGATGAGATCCACCATGCGCAATGCATCATCGATCATTGAACTCAATTCCAAAAAAAAAAAAAACATGACGAAGTTTCATCTGTTGAAATTCTTCTAAAAAAACTCTAAAACCATGCAGTACTCTCCTGATTTTCTACTGTAGAAAGCAAATCTTAAATTGGCCCAGTTTCAATC
This sequence comes from Ommatoiulus sabulosus, assembly GCA_034697705.1. Taxonomy (NCBI): domain Eukaryota; kingdom Metazoa; phylum Arthropoda; class Diplopoda; order Julida; family Julidae; genus Ommatoiulus; species Ommatoiulus sabulosus. The sequence goes on along the minus strand of JAQGAO010001732.1, from coordinate 3,178 downwards.
CGGTGTTACATGTGTTTGGCATTTTTCAAATTATTAAAGATATTGATGCATTCTATGGGAAACAATCCAGGAAGCTTCCTATCTCTAACAGGATATCCTTTTTCCTCCAACTTTACTGCACTTGGGATTGCAGTGCAGTCGCAGCTTTAAACATGCATAACCTTGAAATGCTCTGAACTCTAACCCCTTCAAAACGCTCTCGAATTACTGGAGCCTGTTATGGTTGGCATTTAAGCCTTGATCTGAAAGCTGAGACCTGATTTCTAAGTACTAGCTCTGCGGTGGTTGCCTGGGATTTGTTTTTCTGAAAGAAACCGAGTCTCCTGCAAAAGGTCAGGGACATATCAAGATGTCAGAACATGTCATTTTCATACTGTACGTTAGAGTGCGCAAGTAGCTAAGCAACATTTAAAACATATTGTACATGTACAGTATATGATATTAGGTTACAAATTAGTGAAGTCAATTAAATTATTTGCTTGCATATACATGTATCCATATGTGCTGTATTTGTGGAAGAAGTGGCATTCAGAACCAGAGCCATCTATGATGCATTTTGTGAAACTGGCAGATACATGATTTGATGGGAAATATGGGAACTGTAGAAATATTTCACACCTTTAATTATGACTTATTTACCATATAATTTTCAATGGCTTTAGATCCACGTGACAAGAGGTGGATATATTCAATTTGCAAACACATATGCCATTTTAATGATGATGATGATTTTGAAGATAATCCCACAAAATTCGGAATAAAAGAAAGTAGTGTCCGAGCACTTTATTAAAAATAAAAAGAGTTTTATTATAAACAAACACAAGTCGTTTGAAAATGTCAACACTTGTAGAAAAAGTTGAGTTGGGGTAAATGAACAGGAATGATGGGGTTCCATCATCACAAACATTAAGTGAAATAATCAAAAATCAGATCCAAGGAACATTAAGGCATCATCTCACCTGTTGATCAAACTTAATACATTCGAATCAGAAGCCACGTCAACCGGTCTCTGTCCCTCATTATCGGTAATGGCAGAATCGGCACCTTGCGTAAGCAGGACTCTAACAGTATCCAGATGACCACAAGAAGACGCTATGAAGGCAAATTAAATAACACTAAGCATGCAATCTATTTCACAAAATAAAAAGGAAATTAACTTAATGTACCCATGGTATTACCATAATGTAATGCAGTTTGTCCATCTTCGTCCTAGGAGAATTTTTACATGCGTTAAAATTTATCCCAATATTTCAATTAAAACAAAAATTATAATAGCCACATTTTTCATCTCTAAAGAGTCACTTCCTTTGATTCATGTCAAAACAACAATGATGTAACACTTTTGATGTGAACAGTGACAGTGAGATCATGTACTAATTTGTATAAATATGATCTGATTGATCTTGATAAATGATGCAAGCATGTCTATGAAGTCAAATAAAAATCTAGCCATTTTCACCACAAACCGTATATTGCAGTTTTACTTACCTGGTGGTTTATGCTAGCACCATGTTTTAAAAGCAGTTCAACCAACTCCGAATGTCCCCTGTCGCTTGCCCAGTGCAGTAAACTCATTCCCTGACATTGATCAAATATGAGATTGATGAGTATATTGATAAAAAATTAAATAAAACAGGACAAGAATATTCAACCCATGGACATAATCTTACATCATCATCCACCCGTTGCACATCAGCTTGTTTGCTGCTCAGCAGTTTACTAACTTGTTCTGCATTGCCTTCTTTTACCCAATCAAATATGTTTTTCTGATCGTCGCTTAACATTTCAAAATCTTCACCTCTTAACGTACTGACTGCTGGCCCTAGACCAGCAGTTCTTTTGATGGGGTCACCAACATCCTGTTTCAATGCAGAAAAACTTTCATTCAAGCTTTTCCATCTATTTTTTAAGCAACAACTCAAAATTCCTTATGTACAAAGTGACCACAAAGTTCCTGAAGTCATATTATTGAAACAAGACGCTGCAGGCAGCATAAAATGCAATCTACATTGATCTTAGAACTTGAAGTTGCGGTAAGGGTAGATATATGCTTATAATACGCACTTGTGGAGTCCAATCTGGATCCAATCGTTGAATTTCTTCCACATATTCCTGCATGGCCTGATGTGAATCCATATCTTCTAAACCTTTCCATGCTTCCCTAAAAAAATACATTGATGGATGTTGCATATAATACATTTATCGATGATTCCAATCAGAAAAATTTAAAAAAATGGGTACCATTTTTGTTTGGCCTGGAAATTGAAGTAGCCTGGCTTTGGAATGTTGCAGGAACCTTCTTTTGCCTGAAAGTAATTGAAGCTGATGAAGCATTATAGCCAAATAAATGTGCTTATGCAATATTGTCTTTGTTATAAAGTTCATGCATATGTTGTAATTAAGATGCAACGTACATCTGATTTACCAAACATTGAATCAAGTCTGACCACTGTAATCTATTAAAACTTGCAAATGCATGATCATGCACCCAGTCAACCTATTAAAGAGTTAATTCATTCATGCTTTTTTACAAGAAATAATACTACTACATTACCTGCTTGAACCTTGCATACAAATATAATAATCTGTCACTACTTAAGGATCCTGCAAGGGTGGTTAACCGATCAGCTGCTCTTTCAAATAGTGTAGAAAGATCTTCATCATCAATACAAGCTTCGGCCATTTTGGAAATAGTCGTCTGCTAGAAAATAATCCTTTAGGTGTCCCAAAAATAGTTTTTGGAGAATTCGGAATAAAAAATTTTCCTTTCATAAATTTACATGCACCCAAAAAACAAACCAGCGCCATCTATAATCGCATTCCTCGCAACAGAATGGCTATTAGATTTAAATTAGTTGGAAATTTCAAATTACCAGTCATCTTTGGGGCATTTTGGTAACCTTTTAAAGGTACGGTCCATATTTTCTAGATAGAAAAACTGCTGTTCAATGATATAACATTGGCAATTACATTAGCAGTTGACTACAGCTCAAAAGAAAAAACTGCAGTTTGTTTCATATAAAAGCATCTTACTATTGGTTACTTCAACAAAACTAGACAACGCTATTATAACAAAACGTCGACAAGGTGCTCATTTTTGAGTACCGTAAATACGGAAATAAACGCCGGGGCGCTTGTCTGCAATTTTTGAGAAACCCCCCGGCGATTAATTGAGGTA
>JAQGAO010001731.1:0-22844 GCA_034697705.1 Ommatoiulus sabulosus | reverse complement strand
TGTACACTAGAAAAAACAATACACTAAAAAGTGGTCAACATAAACAGGTGGTCACTTTTCCAGGTTTTATTGTATTTATTTCTGGCGTTGCGTCCAAGATTTGTAGATAATGCTTTGTAGTTTTGTTTTTCTTTTACAAATTCAAAATAAAAGATGTTTCCATAAATTTACAAGGCGTTTATTTTTTTAAATAGTCACGATTTATTTCAAAGGATTACCTACAGATAATACCAAATTGTTTCTTTCTTTCTTCATTCTTAATTAATTAAAGATACGCCGTGTTGTTTTAATGTATTCTGATTGACATTATAAAATTGCAGCTCCCCGTATATTGCCATAAAATAGCGATCAAATGTTGATAAGCTGAAAGTTTACTTGTTCTTGGCAATTTTCATTTTAATGCCAGTACTTGCTCTCTCACCAGGCTTTACCAGAAAAATGTCAACTTTATTATAAAAAATGAACAACTCGCTACGCATTAGAGAAATCTTTACTATTTATTCGCACCGGCAAAAAGAAAACCGAAACGAGCAAAAAAATTTCAAAAAAATTTGAATTTGAAAACGCTGTCTCTGCCGAACAGCGTTTCAAATTAGAATTTTTATTAAATGTTGTGGTTGGAGGCAAGCGGATGATTTCAGCAAACAACTTCGAATTAATGAGATCGGATATGCTTTGCTCCCGATTTAATTCATAGTTGTAATTTGTAATTTTACATGAGGGAAAACACAATTATTTTAACTACATGTACATGTACATACATATAAGTCAGTATGCCTTTCAAGTGCTAATTTCTAAATACGGCTGCATTTTGGCAGCTAAAGGGTGAGAGCACGTTGGCATTTATTCATGTGATTTGTTTACTTATTTTGAGCCAGTGTCGCGTAGTGGTATTGCAAACTCATACCATTAGGCGATACTGGTTTTTAAGTTAATGAAATAAGTGTCAGCGTGCTCTTACCCAAACGCACTAAGCTTAGCTACTGTTCTCAAGTATGGTTAGGACGAACCTTGAAAAGCACTGTTTTGAAGTACCAACGTATATTGCTTCCTCCAGATACGCAGAAAAACGTCGGCAGTTAAACATACTAAAATTTGATGCATGGACAAGTTTAAATTCCTCTTGCTCCCTGTAGGAAATTAGAAATCCTTGACATGAAAAGTTTTTGTTGGTGGCATATCCTTGAAAATTTGTCTTCAGAGAGCAATTTCAATTCCCGTAATTTTCGCAGAGATTGGACAGCTGGTCAATCTAAAATATAAAGTTGGATAATCCAACTTCTTGAACGCAAGTTTGTTGGCCTATTTCCCTATTCTATTTATACGTTCGTTTTCACCTGTATCAATTGGAAAGGGATGAAACAAATGCTGTATCAGCAAATATTTTTGAGCTTACAATTGAGGATACTTGTAGGTCACGTATTCAGCAAACTCCTATTTTGACCTCTAACGTGTGCAAAACATTTTTTCGTCGAGGATAATGATTAGGTATCAATTGACAGTTGTTGTAACAATTGCATAAATGCAGCCCTGCATAAATGAAATTATTCGAAATAAAAAGTGAAAAAAATTCAAATTTTAAAAATAAGACAGTGCCTCCGTTTTAAATGCCACATATATTTTTTAACTGACATGTATGTACTTTTTTATATTTTAAAGTAATTGTTAAAAATAAAAGAAAAAAATATTAAACTTTCTAAGAAGTACAGTAGCAACAAGACAAAATGGATGTTAGGTAAAACTGGATAATCTTTTAAACAATATTGAATACAACTCAATAAATGACAATGTTAATAAAAAGGGCTTGCGTGTTTTAGACTATATGAAAACCCATCGAAAAATGAACTGTACTTGTCAACAGCATGCCAATTGAAGTCAGGAAACGTGTCAGTTTTTTAAAAAAGCTTTGTTTGGATTATGTCAAGACAGTGATTATTTTGAAAAACAAAAAGAAAACTGAATTAGAAAAGCTGTTTGAAAAATTATTCTTAATACTTTTTTGTATTAATACACTGTATTAAAAGCATGTCTTGTATATTTATTTCACAATAAATTACCTTTGATTGCTCTAGGTCACAAAATAAGGGTTCAAGCTTGGTTGTCAAAATAATAATTCAAATTAACATAAACAGATATGAACTTTTAATTTAATCCAATAATGACGAAATGATCTTTTCGCATAATTTTCTGGCACCAATATTAAGTCCTTGAATGGTTCAATCCAAACGACTTAATATTGGTCCCAGAAAATCATGTTTTATTTTGTTTTTAACTCAATTTTATTCTCTATTGCTCTGCGCGTAAGTTCAAACAATGTTCAAGGCGATAGAGAAGTTCACAAAACGAAAGTTCAGAAATTAACCAGTAGAATTTTCAAGCACCATTGAAAATTGATTTTAAGATTTCCGGGAAAAAATGTAGACAGTTTTAACTACAGTTCACGCATCGTTAGCCTACGTCAATTTCTTAGCTTGCCCATTGGTCGTAAAACTTACCGACCTCCTAGGCGTAACATAGGTCCTAAAGAAATAATTCGAAAATAAGACGAAATAGGAAAAATATATGCTGGCGGCGATGGCGATGGCCTCGTTGTCCGTCATGCACTGCTCCTTCCCTCTCTTGATGTAGTAGGTGGCACCGGTGACATACATCCCAAGGATCATCTGGACGAGCTGCAACGAGGTGATGGCCATGCTGATGAGTTTCGGAATGCGGATTCTGAGCACTTTGAGCGCGTAATAAGAGTACATGATGGAGTGGACGGTCACGTTGATGGTACAGAACACCGCTTGCATGGGCGACGGGTAGGCGGCGGAAGACCACGAGAAGAAGAGGACAGACATGTGGTGGTACCAGTGCAGCATGATGAGAGGCTTCTTCCTCAGCACGATGAAGGCGGTGTCTCCGAGCTCCACGACTTTGGAAAAAGCGAAAAGAAACATCCAAATGCACATGGCTTTCATTTGCTGCCAATCGCCAATGCTGCATGTCTGGTTCCAGAAGCCGAACTTCTGGATGGAATAGATTACGGTGGGGAGCGTACGCCATGTACAGATGATGCTGAACGTCGCCAGGGCAACGTTCCAGGCGAGCAAGGGGATGCGGAGCTGGAACGGAGGGCGGGAGCTCATGTACTTCTGACCGGCAAAGATGGCCACCAGATAGGCGCCGATGAAGTAGTAGCAATGGGTCCAGTGGTTGTACATCCAGCTGACAGCCCAGCAGACGTTGAAGTTCTCCTCGATCTGCAGGTAAGGTCGGGTGTAGTTCGAATTCGTCGTCGAATAGTCGATCGAGCACAGCGTTTCCAGAAAAACCGACATTTTTGGACGCTTTTCGGTATAGGATGTCGGATCTCGCGTGAAGTTGGAGATGGAGTTAGTGTTGGGAAGAGCACCTACTGATCTCTGGGCATTTATACGAATGTTCAGTATTGGCTATTGAAATTTATTGAACATCCTGTTGTTCAGATGGTGGGTTGTGTCATCCATATACAGTTAGGTACATATATTTTCAATCCCACTTGCCAGTTATTTTGTTGACTGCTTCCATTTTGTTGACAAAAGCAACAACACTCGTAAACAGTACTTTGTCAAGCGCCACCTGCAGGAAGATTAATACTACGAAGTATATTTTTAGCCTTCGATCTTGCGTCACATATTCGAGCCTTTTAAGCGTTATGATGTACTGTATATGCACTCGGTGGCGCACGTTGTCTGCTAAGCTAGGTATTCCGATGTGATATGCCTTCCAAGTGAACACAAAATTTAGCAGTTTTGCTCGGTTTTAATGTATATTTTCGTAAGATGTGATCTAAAAAGATTAATTGTCTTTAATCACGTATGCATGTGTTCAAATTGGATATTTATTTCGAAATAGCGCGCTTTTTAGGTGGCTTGATTCGTGTAATAATTACTTATGCGTTGGGTTCATAGATATTCTTCGAAATTGACTTTATTTTCTGATCTCAGTAGTTATGAATTATGTGAATAATCATAAATACTCAATTCTATATTTTGTTTTTTATATTTTGAAATGGCGACCTTTTAAGTAGCCTATTTCTCAAACATTATGCATAAACTCGCATGAATGATGCAAAAAGTTTTTCAAGTGGGATTTTCTTCGTATATGTTTTATTTTTATTTTTACTTGAACATAAGGATCTAATAAAAACTCATTGATAGCAAGCCATGTTCAGTCACAAACAGTAGGCCTATTTATAAGCACATAGGCATAATTGCTTAAAAACTAGCTAAAAGATGGCCATTTCAAAACTTTAAACAAACTGAAGATAGGAATCATAGGATCGAGTATTTATGATTACTCTTAAAATTCACAACTCAAGGAAGTAGCAGGTGACGTGCATAGGTCCGAGCCACCTAAAAAGCCCACCATTTCAAAATAAATCTCCGATTTAAATACACGAATTATTAAGGACAATGTTTTTAGATCATATCTCACCTTGTCTAACGCGAAAACTTCCAGTAAAAACAAACAAAAAGGCTACAGGCAGTGCTCGGTATGCCCAAATTAAACACAAAGGAAAAGCTGGTTTAGCAGACGATGCGCGCCACCGAGTGCATACATCACGTGGATTTCACGTCAACGCCACGCATTGTGTTGAAAAGAAGCCTCTATAGCGTCAATTACGTATATGGTCATGTAGACTAATAAATGTTTGAAATGTAATGGTATATTATACTTTAAAATGTTTGCTATGGCTAATCATGAAAATGAAATGTCAAATTGATATTTCACCAACCATTGCAGACGATCATAAGCTTTACTATTCATCAATTAAATGCATTTATTTAGTATGTGCATGCAGGCGTGAATAAAGGTTGCTACAACCGAGTGGATTATCATTCATCATCTTTCAAGCATTTGTACATGTATAAGCAGAAATTGCCGCATCTGAATGTGAAAAAGTTAACTGTTCACTCGTTTGTTGTGCCATCGATCATCCCTTGCGCCATCTGTTATCAATTTGGTGCAACAGGGTATATGCACCGCATACCGTACACATATTCTTTTTTTTAAATAAATATCTATGAAGGGAGATAATTAGAGAGCATATCCTTGGCTTTTGATGACAAAATTGACCGTAAAATACGTGATTAGCAGAATTTTTCTTTTTTAATGTGCATTCTCTGGCCATGTAAAAGCATCTTTAAGAGTTGACTAATCTGCATTTATTTATTTTTTTAAAAAAAGTATATGCGACTAAATAACAATTTTACTTGTTTTAACTTTGTTAACTTATAAAGGGAGGTGTAAACTTTCCCTTTAAACATGTTCATTTCTATGTACAAGGTGTATAACCATGTTGTGGAGACCTCTTGGAGTGGAACCATGCAGTGCTACTTTGTGGCAGTATACACGCAAATAATAATTTTATTTCAACCTATCTTCCCCTTTCTCAGTACAAGTGTACTTCCAAACATGTTATTTGGAAAAGAGCGTACAATGCAAATATTGAAAATCTAAATGTAATTAAAACCGACGTGATTTCATGAATATACATATACGTGTCTTGAAAAAATATCCCAACTTAGAGTTGTACAAATCGGACATTTTGCTAATCCAGAGATCAATTTTATTTTTTTAATGATAAAGATTTTAGCCAAATTATAGCTTCAAAATTAGTTGAAATGATCTTAGTATAGATTACTGAATATTTTTTTTATTATGTTCAATTCTCCGTTTATTTGGATCACAAATGTTTCAGTGGCATAGTTATCGGATGCAGCACATGTGCAATTCAACGTATGGTACTGCAGGGTGTGTTTTCTGAAGCTAAATGGTCTCATCAATTAGTAATGGCATATTTATTATTTGAAGTGATGGATGTGTTATTTGCCACCAGTTGCGAATGTGACGTATTTCAGCATTACATGCAACCAATCGCTACTAATGAAGGTCGAAACAGCTTCAGTTCTCATAATCAACTTCCTGAGCAAGTGTAAATAAAGCTGGTTTGTAAGTGCAGACTCCAGACTTTTATCTAGTACATGTATATACAGACGGGCTAACGGTATAGGGAAATTTGACAGTAAAAAACACCAAATAATGCTAATAGTTATTAACATACTAAATATATTAATATTAGCTGAAATCCTAACATTGTGACAGATGTACACTAGTAAACATTTTGAATATAGCAATAGGATTCGGTGGTTTTCTTATCTTGTTCGCAGTAGTTGACAGTTCAGTACTAGAAGCTAAACAATTAACTAACAAACCATCAAATAGACTAATAAATAACTGATCAAAACCGAAATCAATTAAATAGATGAAATGTATATTTAAAACAAGCAGAAATGCCAGAAGGGACTGAGACCCCATATTGCACTTATTCTTCTATTAGAAGCCGAGAGCTTCTCCAATTTGATGTCATTTGAAGGTTAAGTAGATGGTGAATTGAGGAAATAATCTTGGCACCTAATTTTAATCTTTTTGAATATTTCTAAGCTCGTTTAAGAAGAAGAGAAAGTTAAATACGTAAAACTCCAATCATTTATTTTATCTATAAAATCAAAAAAAAATACGATAATAGCAGAATAAACTGTAAATGAAGAGTTTAAGGATTACAGTATAATAGCTATAAGCATGTATTCAAAACAACTTGTGACGATACTTGTTTAGGAAGTAATTATTACTTTAAAACTGATTTCCCTCTTGTCAAATGATTTTTCCACTAGGGCATTACTATATTTGTAAAATTTGCATTCTTTTTAAATAAATAACATTGGTGGTTTTTTTTCGAATTCTTTCTATTATCTTTATCCAAAATAATTGTTGATATATTTGTAAAATTTCTAACTTGATACGTTAGTAAAATATTCATAAATATTCAACAATAAAAAGAGGAATTTTGAACGTAATATCATTCATAAGCACATATAGGTAAGTGCAGTCCTGGCAGTCCAAAATGTGCAATTGTTTCATTTGTGTGTCAATTTTTTTGTATAAAAAAAATTGAAATTGAGATTTTATAAAGTCTTTTACCAATAATCATGATGCATCTGCATGATAAGAAATACACGTACATATTATGGATTATCTCATCAATGCTAATTTATCAAGTAATAGATTAAATTTAAGTTTTTACCCCAGATTACGATGTATTTTAAGTTAAAATTAAAATTTATTTCATATTTGTAAAAAATATATTATTAATAATAATAAAGCATACAAAAGTAAAGTGAAATTTGACAGGTAATAAATTACATATAAAAATAAATACATTGTTCTTATTGCTTGCTGTCACGTGGGCTTAATGCAATGCAGTAACATTATAAAAAACAAATGGTGGCGACATTTGCTTTTACTGTATGTAATGTGTAGCTTTTGTTGTCTATTGCGGTCATTAGATGGCGACACATATTACATTACGAAGTTGCGAGCGTCTGTTTCAATCTCCAATTCAATGCGCGCGCAACTCAAAAGTCGAAAAATCTTCAAAACCAATTAAAATCGCTTGGGGATAATGTGGATATCTGGAGAAGGAGTTGTGACCCATGTTTGACAGGGCATGTCTTTTTTCAAACAGAATAAAAAATTAATATATACAGGTACATGTGTGACCAGAATATAGATGAGAAACCATTATTTTTGATTGGTGGGGGATTCTAAAACCTCACGTTTGAAATGTATAATGAACTTTACGTTGCGTTTTGACAACAAAGACCTAACGCGTGTCAAAATGGCAGAACAATGTTTAGCACAGTTCGGATTATCGATGCCTAGATACAAACTGTTGCATTCTTTAGTAATCGATAACATCGAGCACTTTCGAAAGCATAACGGGAAATTGGACGCAAGATTCCTGGAAATGTTTTCCCAGTTTTTAACCCGTTTAACTGCCGTTGAAATTGAGGTTATTGATTTGTTGGACGTTGTTCACCTGTATGATTTGGAGGACCACACTCCCGGCAATGGATACCGCAGCATCATTGCTGTGGTCGACACGTTCGCAGAACTAAGTGCAGAATTCTGCCGGAAGGTGATCCTTAGACGACGGAAATTCATATTTTCAAAAAACCGTACTTATCAAGAAGCGAAAGGATTCGTTCGTCTCTTGGACGGGCTCTTAGCACTGCTCCGTATTGCGCAAACTTTACGAACCACGAATGAACCAGGAGCTCTTTTTTCGCATTATGACGCTGTATTTCTCCAACGGATCCTAACGGAAATGGAAGATGTTGACAGGACATGCTTCTTCGAGAAACTGGTCGCATTTCAGGTCTGTAACTCTCGAAACGGCAAACTTTTTCATTACCAAACAAATGTATTCATTGCTCAACGTCAGAAGCCAAAAAAATAACTTAATAGTTCCCTAAGTATAACTTTGCATATAGGTTAACACATCCATACAAGAAATTAACCCAATGAAAGACAAACCCATGATTATTAAATATTCCCAAACACTAAAGGATAACAGCGAAACAAGAAAGAAACAGTTACCCTATCACGTGCCAAAAATAATGTTTGAACAGAGACCATGTTAAATATTAAAAACATGATTGAAAATTCACGCAACAAATCTTAGTCTCGCTATAAGGAAATAAGAAACAACCAATGATCAGACCTAGAAGGCGAAAGCTCGATGAAAAATGTACAATAAATTTGCACTTTTTGACGTTATACATTCTAAAGGAAAAAGGTAAAAAGGACGTCTTTCTGTGGGAGGGAAACGAGGGATCGTTGAGCAATGAACAAATTTGTTTGTTACAGTGGAACGTTTGCAGTTCCAAGTTATACCAAGGTAACTGAGTTATCCAATTAACATGGGAAAACTTGAAATTGCTTAAACTTACATTTGCATAACTTGTTGTTAATTTTAAAAAACGTGGCTCTGCATTTTAATCTTAGTGACTATCTTTTATACATTTTGTCGTTTATTTAATGAAATACATGCAAATGAAATGCACGTTAGTTCATTTCACGTATCATGTTGTATATTATCCCTACAGTTTAAAGTTCCGAACGGTTCAAAGCATTTTATCGTTGAAAGTGTGGTGTTATTGATCACCTTAATTATTTCCGATTTCTGAATATTGCAGTTCGATGAATCTTTAAAGAAATCACTGAGATTTCTTTGTCTAATGGCGGCTTCGTACAGTCACGCTTATTATGCCTCTGGAGGACAAATCTCTCGTTTTGGTTCAGTATTAATGAATTTCTGCAAATATTTGCATAGCCCTTCCAAGCTTTCCAAGCGCTTTTCTAAAGTCACCCGTAATGCATCGACGGACTTCTGCAAGGCGTTTTGGGGTCTACAAGGCTTTGGTTTTATGGAGGTGAATTCTCTGTATTTCTGAATATTGTGTAGATTTGTATGCATTGGAGCAAATTTAACTCGAATCGTCGTTTTTGTTTCCCTTAAGAAACTCTCTAAGGTGGTAATAGATCCGTTGTCTGTCAATAGAAGAATGAATTTGTTACCAGAGCCTCTTCAACTCATCAAGGATGATGGCACCCTCGTTGATATTCCAGTTCCGTCTTCCCATAACCCAGTTTCATCTATCATGTGCAGGCTTGTGTGCGCTCAAACCAGAGAAGGACAGGTTATTGTCAATCCTAGAAATTATTAAACGTTAGATTAGTAAAATCTGTAATAATATTTTATTACTGTTATTATGCAGTTGGAGGAAAGCGTAGGACCGCGTGAGCAATCGGACGTAATGAAATCAGCATCTCCGTATTTGATTATCCACCTTCACGGGAGCGGATTTATTTCTGTTTCGTCTACTATTCATAAAGTACATTATTGCAATACTGCTCTTAATCAATTTGCTTTTTAATAATTTTTATTTTTGGTCTTAATTACCTTAAATGTGTTATGCATTTTGACAGGTTCACTGAAATTAAAATGATCATATAATTAATATAAATGACAATGGACCTATGCAGATTTCGTCAGCATGCCTCATGTGACATTTCATTTATTCCATTGGCGAACGAGGCACGTTTTTTTAGTTGCTGATTTGATGAAAAGATCACTTGATGCAGTCCCATACGTAACTGCATAAGGTCCATTCAGCTTAAACTAGAGGGAAAATCTAACGAGTCCTATATGAATTTCCAAGGTAAAAAATGCCTTGTCGAACATTTAGTTTTTATAAGTGAACAAATTTACATAGTACCATAAGTATTATTTTCGTCTTAAAACCATCAGAAAGGCTAACCTCTGTATTTTCTCAAATATAATTATCCTTTGAAATTGTCAAAATTGCATCAATTACATCTGGGACATTATTGCATTAATTATTTTACCAATTTAAATTGTGCAGCTACTTCTTATACTACCCTACATGTAGGTTTATCTGGATGAATGGGCTATACAGCTGGATGTTCCCATTTTTAGTATTTACCACTCTCTTGCTCCAGAAGCCCCTTATCCTCGACCGCTTGAGGAATGCGTATATGCTTATGCATGGGCTATCAAAAATTGTCAACGTTTAGGTATTCACCCAATTATCAGACATTGTTTAATGTAATGTTACACTCAGAATGGTATCTGTAATAATCGTTCCATTACCATGAAGTACTGGTGAGAGGATCTGCCTCGCAGGATGCAGCGCTGGAGGTGATTTGGTGACGTCTTTAACGATCAGGGCCATCCAACTTGGCATACGCAAACCAGATGGGGTTTTCGCTGTATACCCATTAACGATGACTCAATTTCTGCCAACACCATCTTCCTTGTTATTCCTTATGAACCCCATCGTACCTATGGAATTCATTCTAGCATGTTTGGAAGGTATAATAAATGACATTTTGGGGATTATATTTATGCCCATTCTAGTGGTGACCACTTGAACAATTTCTTTCACAGCTTACGTTGGGGATCCTCAGCAATCGGTAGGAATGTTTGCCAAACGCTCCTTAGACGAAGGAAAAAGTTTACACGCTCGTGTGGTTGAACTAAATAAAAGAGCTGGTACCGATGACCCACTCAAGTCACCGTTTTTGGTTTCTGATAATATTTTGGTACAATTTCCACCAACTCGATTTGTGGTAAGCACATTTTTGTTCTGCGCCATTTGAGAAAATCGTTTTCCGGAAGGAATTTAAAATGTAAGTGCATTAAAAGTGCAATGACAGCCTCTCCGTTTTGGTGCTTAAAAAGTTGTTTCCAATACTTTACTTCTTGTAGTCTTAAGCTACGTGACTACGTCCAGACTGGAGGAAACATAGAAGAACTTTTTGTTGCTAATTGCTTCCAGTTGTTTACATTATCCTTTTACATAATATTTTTACAGAAATTATATACATTATCATTTTACATAAATTGTTTACATTATCATTTTACATAAATTGTTTACATTATCATTTTACATAAATTGTTTACATTATCATTTTACATAATATGTTTACATTGTCTACCTCCAGAAACAACGATCGACCAACAGATTAGTAACCGCATGTTTCTTCCTGCAGTGTTGACTTTACAGTGTAGATGGAAGAAACATATATAGAAAAGTATTTATGTTTCTTCCACCACACCAACTTATTTAAACAATGTATATGTAATAATTTATGTACTCAACTGGCATCAATTAGCAACAAAAAGTTGCTCATGTTTCCACCAGTGTGGAAATTAATAGCTTTAGATTTCGTGGCTATAGCTTTCTAATGCATTTAAGGTTGCACAAGAGGAACTTCTACGACAACTTTTTCTTCACGAATAATAAGTTTAAATAGACTTAAAATATTTAAGAAATTATTGTTTAATAATTTGCCCATTCTATTTTATGAATTTTACCGCTGGATTTGATGAAGGCGGCAATATAGACGGATAGATTGCGATGCTATATATTTTCCCATTTTTTATTTCATGTGATAAATGTTACTGAATGTTCGAAATTTTGTAAAACGAACAAAAATTTTGGAAAAACTAACATTCGAAATTTTGGAAAAACATTGCAAATTTTAAAAAAATTTCGGAATTTTGAAAAATACTTGATCTTTTTTGGGAAAAAAATATTTAATTGAAATGATTAAGATTTTAAGAAGGATGCGATGTAATTTTAAAAAAAAACTAAATACACGACGTAGGTTCGTATTGAATTGCTATTGGTCGATTTTTGGTCAATTATCCAAAATGATTCGGAACGATCAATTATCCGAAATGATTCGGAACGATCAATTATCCGAAATGATTCGGAACGAATAATAAATAATACGACGACGGCATTGGCCCTACATCAGGCTCTTCCCTCTCGCGGACAGTTATGGCACTTTCATGGTCAATTACAGATGGTGTTCCAAGTTGTTTGACATCGAATTGTTTGACATCTGGTCCATCATGACCAGACTGCTTAGTCTGACTTAATTTGTATAATGATTCCTCCTGCCAAATGGTACTATGTACTGACTGCAGGGTAAAGAATTGAATTGAAAACATGCCATCTCAACGAGTTTCAGTTGGAAGAGATGTACTTTATCAAAATTGTCATCATTTGCGTCGAGCGTTGTTTGATACTTCGAAGTTTTGCTTTTTCGCAGTCATCTCATCGTGATCCAATGTTGGACAATGTAGTTATGTTTTCGAGACGAATGAAGGCTCTTGGGACGGACGTTCACTTGGATGTATTGGGAAAACTCGTTCACGGATTTCTTAATTTTCGGCTAGTGAGTCAACCTGCTCATGAGGGTGCTTTGCTCTGCATCCAGCGGATTAGAGATCTTCTTCGAATGCCTTAACAGAATTACATAAATGGCCAGGTTTCATTTTTTTTCATAACAACGTGAGAGTATTGGTATTGGGGAAGAAAATGTTAATACGTATGAAAATGCTACTAATTTGAAATGTGGGGTGTCACAGCTCATGGGGACGTAAGCATGCTTTTGGTGAAGAAAGTCAGTATTTTGAATTATGAAATATAATTTAATACTCTTAATTATATAAGATGTATATTGGGATTGAATTGGATATTGTACTATTCACATAAAATGTGGTAATGAAGATGCATTTTATAATTCGTAAAATAAATTTTTTAAAAAATTGAGTAATTTCTTATGACGACTACGTATCTAGGTGACTTTAATCAAAATTCAATTTTATGGTTACATGTATATACTGTATGTCACCACATTCAAACATATCGTTTTTTCCCAATGCTCTATGAATTTTTCTGCAAGATATATTCATTTTAATGCGGTTCAAGTTCTTGTATCGCATTTTATTACATGCCAAAAAAGAATTCTACTTCAAAAATGATAGCATTTCTTTGATAAAAAAAACGTAGGAAAAGATGTGAAGGGTGTTAATTTTAGTCTTTTAAATTTTCCATTTCATATTAACTGATTTTCAAACTATGATAATGGGATGATAATGGGTAATTGATATTAATTGGGTGAAAATAGAATTTCAGCAATTACACATACCTTTTACATGTAGCTAATATGAAAGTATTCTAGATTTATCAACCAATGATAACCAATTTTGTAACACTGTAATATGGATGCTTAACTCTAATTTTTTTATGTGATTCGATCTTGTGCTTTCGTAAAGGGACATAAAAATGCAACAGAATTTTAGGCCTGGACGGAAATGCGGATGGCACATACAGATTCTAAATTGTGGAAAATTGGTCTAATAATATTATTGAGTATGGTAAATATTACATGTACAGGATTTAATTCTCTCTTTGAGTTTGCATTTCCGGGTTCGTGAGAGATTTATTTCAATTTCCTGGACAAATTAGTGTACGCGCCAGTGTTCTGAATATTAATAATTTACTTTCCCATGCACTGTTCGCCACAAATCCTCGAAGGCCTTGGACGATCACAAATACCCTGCTGCAAGAATAGCTTACTTTCATTCCATCTCCGAAGTAGAAAAAATGAATGTTGAAGATGCGGAGGTTGACGTGCCAAAATCCTCGGAATATCAAATCGCACGAGTGGATTTCCACTAAGGAATGAGACACAAAAGGTGGAAGGCTTTGGGGAAGGTCGAACGCAAATTACATTATTGCCCGATGCCCTCGTTTCCGCGTTGATCTCAATTCACCTCTATTTAAATTTCCTGAATCGTCTGAGTTCCAAAACCAGTATGCATCCTCGATCTTTACTGCGTTTAGCCATCGTTACCCTCGGGGAATGCAACATTACCTGTAGATGCTCGTTATTCGGCGCTTGTCTTTGACCTCTCCGATGAAACGTACACTGTAAGTCAAATTATAACAACAACAAAAACAAGAAGATTAGGACACATCAGTATGTGAAAACAAAACAGAACTTTTCAAATGCGTTCGTGGTTATAAAATGCTTTCTAAGTTTTGTTGTGTTTAGATGAGCTGTTTTTCACATATAGTAAGCCTATTGGCTACACACAACTATTCGGTTAGAAATTAGGCAAAACATGCATGTATTTACAGTGTAAAAGTTAAACTATACGCTGTGTTGTTATGTGAAAAAGGAATTTGGACTCTTTTTATATTTGGTATTTTAATATTTAGAATTTATTGATAAATTCACAATAACTTCTTCTTCGATCTTTCGGACACTCATAAAAACGTGTGTTCTTGCCTTTACTCTGGTATTTTTCTAGAAAGTCCTGAAAATGCCACATATCATCCTCGATTGTATTAAAAACGCATGTTCAGTCTAATTAAACGTCACGTTTTATCCGAAAAAAAACCTACGATGCGTAAGCATCAATAAGGTTCCTTACATTACAACGCTATTTTAAAACAGGTTTGCATAGTTTACAAGTACAATAAAAACCGCCAGTCACAAATTTTACAAAGATACGCTGGCGCCTAATAATGGCTAGGTCCACATACAAAAATCGGTATAAAAAGAACGAAAAACACGAATAATTACAGCAAAACAAGTTTAGCACAATATGATCTCCTTTATGAGCTTAAAGCCGGTTTCCTGCGTTGCCGGATTGCATCGAATAAAAATGTGTTCCCAGTCGAGACGTGGAACTCAAATTAATGGACAAAAACTCTTATTTGCTGATAAAGTCTGATTAACACATGAACAATTGTATTTGCACGATACTCTGTTAATTTCCTTTAACCAATGAAAGGGCTCAGCCACCTGGGTAACAACATGTTAACATGTTTTTACAATCCTGGTATACATGTAATATGAAACAAATCCTTGCATCGAGATTTAGGTCATTCAATCTTCAGATTGCAAACTGGAAATTAATTATAAGTATCATGTTGAACGAAACAAGGCACCCTAGCAACCAGGCTTTGGAGATCTCGAAATTCCCCTTACCACTACTGAGCAGAACCAACAGATATCTTCAACGGCGAAAAATTATAACACATACAGTAAATATATTTGCAAAATTTGTTTTTCCGCCAAAGACCTGAGATTGTTATCTCAGGTTTTATAAACCGATACTGAAATAAAACGGAATTTTCAATTGTTTTCAAGAATAAACGGGGGAAATTCATTTTGCAAATAAATTCCTATAGCTAAAACAGCCTCTCTCAAAAAACTTGCTATAAAACGGCGCTAAACCCTATATACACGTAATTGTGATGCTAAAAATGAGACGTTTGCCTAATTAGTTAGACAAATATTAGATATTCGTAAGTAATATTTTACCCCAAAGTAGAAAAAGGTCCCCGCTTTTATTTTAAAAATTAGTAAACGTGGAGTAATTCGCTATAATGACATGTGATATGGTGCGCCACTCCGCATTCTGTTAGACGTTCCAAGTTTTGTCTTAAGACGAAAATCAACACCCACTTTGTACTTTGAAGTAAAATGTTTTCCCAGAGAATAGAATATTATATTATAGCGGGAAATTCCCTAATTTTAGCAAGCATTTAAAGTGTCAGCTGGTCAGCCAACCTAAAAATCAAGATGGTGCTCCATATTACAGGTTCTGGGTTTAGCGCCTTATTATGTGTTTATGTTTACACCATCTTAGTTCGTGATATGAGGTCCTCAATGGACGACTTCTATACTTGAGATCGAGCTTGCGCTTGAGCATGGATTTCATGCGCAGAAGTGGCAAGGGTGACATGTACAATCTCGTCTACAACAATCTGTCGACCCCGGACACCACCGAATCGGATTTCGGAACATTAGACTTAAAAAATGAAAGGAGAAGCTAAGAATGTGGGGAATTGTCAGCATTTTTTTTATTTAAAAAAAAATGCCCGTGGTTATCCTTCACCGAATACGATGTGTCGATGTGTCCTTTAGCTCTCGGCCGGTGGATCCACTTCTTCTGCTGGCGGTGTTTCTGGTCGCCCCCGGATGTTGGCCTTCTTGTGACACCTCTTGCTGGATCGGTCACATTGGTAGTTATCGGGGCAAAATGGCGACGTGCAGATCTCCCTGGAACCAACTTTGAAGCAGCTGATGCAGGGGTAGTATTGTCGTCGCTCGGCCTGCCTCGGGGACCGGTAGGACTTCTTGGCCGCCAGAGCGGCGTCCACTGCGGGGTTGTACTTCTTGAGCTTGCGTGGGTGCTGCTCCTTGGCCTCGGAGCACAGCGCTACCACCACCAAGCATACCAGAACTCCCACCAATACCTTCGTTGTCAATCCGGCCATTGAGGTTGGGATGGCTCAAGAAATCTGAAATGAGAAGAAAAACATCAGCTGATGTATGAAACTAACATGAAACAGTATAATGCTAATGTTTATTCTTTCTCTTGTTTATTATAAGTGGGAAGTGTGAGCAAACAATCTCTGTTTATCATGACTGGGTGTGGTATTAATCGTAAGGACGCTGTGCGATCCTAATTTGCATATTGATATGAATAAGACTAACTTACACCCCAGAGCAGAGATTTTCAAACTCTGGTCGCTGAAATTTGTAATTTGCGTAATCTTTGTAAGAGTTCTAGCTAAGCTCTGTATACCTTTAATAATAGAAATTTTAACAGCAATCACATTACATGTTTCGTTGAAATAAAAAAGTAATTAGACATGGAACATTTTTTTTAATCGTTTCATTTCATACTCCATCTTTAGAACTATATCCACATTTATATTAATCAATGAAGAATGTCCACATTTTTAAGACTCAAAGGAAAAGCTGTTGACTATTCCACATTTCGGGGAAAAATAGTTCCCTATATACAGGTTATACCGAATGTCAGCTGAAAAATTCACAGGGTTTGTAGACGGTGGTATGTGGAGTATAAATGCACTAAGAACATGTGTTGGCAAATGTTTTCTTAACACACAATTACGGTGCTTTTCGGTTACAGTAAAACCTCTATTCTGTCAACCTCTAATATGTCAACTTTCTATAATGTCAACTCATCAGCACGTGGCTCCTGCCCACCAAACGGTGCGTTTTTTGGCCTCAACCTTAAGAAAATTAATTAAATACATTAGGGTACCTCGTTTGAGGCCTGCTCGTAGCAGTATAGTCCAGCTATTTCAACTAAAAATAAAAGGGATTTGGCTTTGACAAAAAAAAATAAAGATGGTGAAAAAGAAGAAGATTCATGATTTTTTTAAACCTGCTCAATAAAAGTGATATATATGTACGTGTAATGTGATAAAATAACTCTGAATACTTAATTGACTTGTTTCCTATTTTTTAAAATTAGTTTTCTATTGGTTGGAATTTCAACCTTCATTTTGCCAACTTTTCGATTTTGTCAACCACCCTGGTCCGAATTAGTTGACAGAATAGAGGTACTGTAGAAGCTTGATATACAAGTTTTTGTTTGAAACAGACATTAAAATTTCGCAAATTGAGAAAGTTGGATCACGGACCACTGGTTTAATTTGTAAACGTTAACATATACTTGTATGATGTGTACATTATACTGTATAACATCTTCATCCCCAATCTTAATTTAGAAAAAATGCTTTATTGAATCCAAGATTTATATTTATTTCTTCATTAATATACGTTAAATGTTATTGTAATGTACGAATTGCGGAAAATGTTTTAAATAATAGTAGCCTACTCGCAGATAAACTTTGCGAATCGCACTTTAAGAGTGTGTAAAATCGACACGCTATAATTGGTTAAACACTTCACTCAAGGTTATCGCTGATTTTAAACCAAGTAACGCATTCCTTTTTCACTCGTGACTTCACGACTGCCAAAATGCGATTCGAAAACTTTTCTTTGAAATGCAGGAGTTGCAATAATTTTTTTTATTGGAGTTGTATAAATTTCTTAGAAAACGTTAAGAAGAGAAAAAAAAAATGTCTTGAAATATTGGAGTTGTGTAAATTTCGTTAAAAATCAGGGGGGAAATAGCATACATATAAGAACTTGTCTAGAAATACTGGAGTCACTGGAATTTTTTTTTAAAAAATATATGTATATATATACAGTACATACGCTCGTATATTAAAAAAAATAGGCGAGTTAAAGGAATTTCTTTCAAAAATATAGTATATCCTCGCGTATTCCGCCGATTTTTATAGTAGGAACGAGCCCCCTCTTGCTATGGTTAGTGCGTAAGGTGATGGAGGAAGAGCAAATCTTCAATATGGCCGCCACTTCCTGTTACAAGCGCGTGCATCGCTTTACGTAACAGCTGTCCGCGCAGCTCTATATTAGGCCAACAGTAACAACAACATTAGCTTGATTTAATCTTCCGACTAATCAAAAACGGCTGCCGAGCTATTTTTTGGCCTAAAAACAAGAGGCTACAAAACCGAAAAATGGCGGCAAGGACCACACATGAGGCGCCTCCGCTAGAGTTACAACAGTGGCTCTCTCCTGCAGCAATGGCTACAGATGCAAATAATCCGAAACAAAAAGTAAAACATCGGAACATTTCTTCGTCGCGAGTTTCTTTATTTCTCTTTTCCTGTCGTAAAACTAAAGTTGCTGAAAGGAAATATAGACACGACGAAAATCTGCGGCTTTTTTTTCGCAAACTGCGCCAGGGTTTTCGGCTCAGTTTCTAAAATCGTTTCCAAAACGAGTTTGTTGCTATACGTGTTTGTGTGAGGTTTTATGCTGCTGTAGGCAGTATGGTCGTGCATAAAACACAAAAACCCCCCGAAACGCATAAAATTGGGCCCTCATTTCGGATATGATATTAGACGATGTGACAAAGTGAAACGTATCCCATTCCGTCGAGTGTAAATCTAAAAATATTTAAGCCGTTTCGCGTCTAACGACAATTTTATTATTGTATACTGTTTCATGGACTACAAAATACTAGGACCCCAATTCTTGGGTGGTAAACCCATAAATGGACTTCGCCGAGTCGCTCGACCAGAGTTGCAGCACGCGGCTCTGAGGGTTGTCCTCAAAGGTTTCCGTACAAAAATATGGGGTTTTACCTTAAAATATTACGAAAAGGCCGAGGAGATCGACCGGCTGAAATTAAGGTAAGACAAGAGTTTAAAGTTTAATCTATCCCAGCTTATACGATTGGAATAAAAGCTTGGTGTCTTGCGTTGAACTAATTTACATAAACGTAAATCAGACGTATCCGTACAATGTAGTTTAATACAATTACATGTTCTGACAATGTCTGTGTTACGACTTGTATCATTTTTTTCTATTTTGTCCTGAATGTACTTTATTTAAACGACGTTTGGCGTAATCCGATCTAATAATTTAACATTTCCAGACGATTTTTTAGATTTGCATTTTTCATCAATTAAGAAAGCTATAAAATCATTATTAAACTTTGAACGTTTATTGCATATATGTCCACCTGCAATTCGAATTTCCATTAATCAACTTTTACAAAAAAAGGAAATTAAAACGTGTTTTCCCTGTCTGAAGGTAATTTGGAGAATTGCTTTCAAGATTAGCATTAAACAAACAAAACATCACGCCTGCAGCATCAGCGAAAATTTCCCAATAACAATACTAGAAAAAATAAGTTGAAATCAGCTGCAGAAAATGGGATAGATTGTATGCAGAGTATGGATGCAGTGGTTAATGATGTTGATCAAGCACAGGGTCCCATATTAATTGATAATTCTGATGTTTGTCAAATTCTAGAGGTTAATTTGTGGACACAATCTGAATTTGAGGAATTAGAAGTGTATTCAGCTTGCTTTCTTTCAAAATAAAACATTATCAACATGATATTATCAACGATGATAATATTAATATACATGTACAAAATTGCAACGATACATTTATGAAATTATTTGACATTGGGTTAGTAGATCAAAGCTCGAATCACTTACTATAGTATGAATTGGCTTAATTAGAATTGAGGCAGGAAGGTCTAATGTGAATTCGAGTAGAAGCATAACACGCATCATCAGCATATTATGCTTCTACTCGAATTCACACTGGCTTATTAGTTCGATCCTAAACCATTCTTCGGATCCGTGGGATAATTTTCAATATCACTTTTGCCTCGGCTATCCCTTAAAAAAGCAATTAAGCGCTATACATAATACATCTATAGACCATAGCAGTGTCAATTTCAAATATTTACAGTATTTTTCAGGATAATCGCATAATAAATGCCCCTGTCCTTTTCGTGATAACCCCCAAATGTGAACATCTGGCTAAAGGGGACCTCGTGAACAAAGCGCGCAGAGGCCATAGGGGATTAGAAGTATACGTTCTGCCTTTACTTCGGGACATTATATAGGGATTATTATTAGATCCCTTATCCCAGTATATTGCAACTTTTGATCGTCTGCACGCTGAAGTACAGACAACGATGTATATCGACAATTGTAAATGAAGCCAGATAATAACTACTGTACTATTTTTCTATATGAATAAGATTTTATCCATTCATGCCTATCAACGTGTTTCATTTCACATTTCTGAAAAATAATCCAAATCGATCCAGATCGAACAGTTAAACTCACCTTAAATTATACTTCTGTATATAGAAAAATTAGTAAATGAATGAGCATATAGATTAAAAATAATTTTAAAATCCCAGTGATACTTTGCTATTAAATTATAAAGCGAAGGCAAGCGCAATAAGGAAAATTCTCTCCATTTCATTTTTTTTTTTTTTTGCTTTAAAAAGAAACTTTTTCCGTCAGTGTTAACATGTGTATACTGAACACAGATTAGGGATACTAATTTCGAATGATTTTAATACTCGTTTATTTAAAAAAAAATGAAGGGGAAGATAATATGAATTTAGGAGATTATTTTATTTCTAGCTGGAGTTTAGACGCCACACTGCGAAAACTGAGTTGTACGAGTTACGTGTATATCATCAGCTGTTAAAGGTCGTGCTCTTCCGGCGCAGTTCCCGGTAGTCGCCAATGGATGGCGCCACCGCCCGGCTGTTGGGGAGCGCCCTAGCTGGTATCGATTTTCTGCCAGTCGTTTTCTCCTCCGTTGCGCTAGCAATGACCGAGGATGGGCTATACAAAGTGAGGCATTTTAGCAGCTCTGCCTCCGCAATTTTTGAGCCGCAAACGCCTAGTTAGGGTCTGCGTGATTTATTTCTGGATATTAGATTTGAAATTCCTCGCACAGAGCGCCCATATAGCGAACACCTCGGCGCATTTCGTCGAACCATTTGACAAATTTCAACTTTTTCAGAGGCCCTGGGAATTTGAATCCATTAAAATGGCCATCAATAAGAACTCCCGCAATTCAAATATTTATTGGCCATTCGGCAACGAACCAGATTTGCTGCGCTGGCAGAAAACGAGAAAATATGGTCCAATTTTTCAATATCTCGCCACACGTATAGAAATCACCTCGAATCCATAACCTTATAAGAAATCGTTTTTCAAAGTGGAAACGGCAGGTGGAGAATCGGAATCAATTTAAAAAAAAAAAATAAAAAAAAAATTGCTATTAAGGTGATACTGAATATCCATGTTTGATAATAAATTCACAAAGTCAATTCAACGCGTGATTTTAAACTGAACATTTAATCCCTCAACGCTAAAGTTCCTTGCCAATGTTAAATTTACGAACGTTACACGGCACGACATGCGAGGAATTTATTGCTGTGGAAAAGAACGAGTTAAACATGTGCTAATACGTGGGTTTATTTTAGTTAAATTTGTGTTGCTTCCTTGTTCAGTGTATGATCATATAAGATTCCGTAATTAACTTTAATACACAAATAGCGTTAATGCATACGATTAAATTACATTAAAAACAAAAATACAAAATATGCGTTGTAACCTGTACTTATGCATCACTTTTCATTAAATCAAATACTGGTTTCATAATTTAAATTAAGCCTCACCTTGACCAAAGTATTCTAGTTAAAACATGTAAATGACTGATGTGTGTTTGCAGCATATACTGTATAACGTTAAAACACGTGCAAATTCATACGTTAAAAAACACGTCATGTACTGTATATATGTGTTTAAAAAAAATTAAAATAAAGACATTCAAAGTTGGAATATATAATATATACGCAACCCGTATCCAACATTTTTACAACGAGGGCACGCTTTCTTAAATATAGGCCATGCGTGTCAATTTCTTTCAAATAATACAAGTACATACAGGGTGAGTTTTATAACCAGTTCCATGTTTTTATTCGGATTGTGTTAAGAGGCAAAAATCCCAGTTTGTGGTATAATGGTAAGATAGGTGGGCGCTTTCAAATTAGCTTATTTCCGGTGACCTTGGAATGTAAATTCAAGGTCATTGCGTTACCATCTTCTAAATCGTAATAGTTAGAGCAAAATGTTCAATTATAAAGTTGTAGAGCATCGTGAAGTTAGTTTAATGGGTGCATTTGCGAAATTCCATTATCAATATTCGCTTTACAAAAAACATTTCAGTTTCTTTCATGTTTGCTAACCTGCACAGCAGCTATGCAATGCAGGAATGCACAGAGCCAATTCACAGATTAAAGCATTGAAACTGGGTGAATTACCAAATGGCAACATTTCTAATTACATTAATGTAAAGCACATCTTATGGAGTCAAGGTATTGCACTAATCAGTGTTTCTCCATT
>JAQGAO010001730.1:0-22844 GCA_034697705.1 Ommatoiulus sabulosus | reverse complement strand
TAGATCCCTAGAAAGTCCCTAGAATTCGTCTGTAGTGAACCTTTTCGCCGAGTGAACCTATTCTGCCTAACACTAGCCAATTGAGTTCACCTCTTCTCCCAGTACATGTACGAGCAACTGTGCTGTGATTCGGCGCTCACTATGCCCCGCCTAGGTAAAGGTTGTGATTGGTGCAACTTGCCTCTAACCCCAGCAAGTGGTACCACTGCTCAGTATACGAAAAGACCAGTAGGCCGGGTCGGTACCTTTGATGTTCAAACTGAATGAACGGAAAAATAAAACTCGTTCACTCACTTAAATCCGGTTCCAATGAGTTCAGTGAAGTAGTTCACTTGGGTGAGTGACTGACTTTTCTCATGATCATTATTCCTACATTTCTTGTGCGGCGCTGCGAGCTCATGGCTAGGTAAACATCACAGTATTATACTGTGTAAACATACTGGTATTTTCGCGAACTATTACTGGTACTACGTACCACAGTATACTGTGATACTACTTCATGCTGTGGCTATAGTCATAGTGCTATATAGTTCATGCAGCATATCTTCTAATCAGTCCACAAACCACGTGAGAATGGTGAGTATCGATCACATGTGCAATTGTTTCATTATTTTTGAATTTTAGACATAATGGCCATGTCATTAAATAGTTTAGGGATTACGTGTTTTAACGTACATTTCGTCGGTTCTAGGTGAACTCCTCGCTAGTTAAGTATTACACGACGATCTATGCCCAGGCGTTGTCTCCGTGCGGGAAATATATCGCTGCTAGTAGCTGTTTCGGGAAAATTGCAGTTTTCAAGTAAGTATAAATCTCATATTCACCATGTGCAGTATAACAAATTACAATAGAGGTTATGCAACATATGTGTTGCATCGAAAACTCGCACCGGAGGTTCAGCTCGCCCATCTTTAAAGGACTGTGCGGATCGATACTCAAAATCTTGCAAAGATTAGCTCCTACCTTCAATGATATGTTTAATTCATAACGACGACCAAACTGTGTTTTACAGGAGAGATTTCAAATTACAAATTGAACCGAATATACAGAGGGACATAATTAACGAAGTCTGATAAGGAGAATAACTATTGCTGGATGGATATGAAGTTAAATTTTTGAATATGATTATAGACTTGCAAAGTCTAAAAAACAACAAAGAAAACGAGTCAAAATTATGCAAACAGGTGTACAATTAAGGATACCCAAATTTCAGATCCAAATTAATTTTGTAAATATTTAGTTTGTCAGCTAATGCAATTGTCTTTTGCTAAATTTGTGTGAATTTTTGCTATTCATT
Source organism: Ommatoiulus sabulosus (assembly GCA_034697705.1). Taxonomy (NCBI): domain Eukaryota; kingdom Metazoa; phylum Arthropoda; class Diplopoda; order Julida; family Julidae; genus Ommatoiulus; species Ommatoiulus sabulosus. Next base: position 21,547 of record JAQGAO010001730.1, on the reverse strand, counting down.
TTCGTCCAATTTATCATTTATTTTTGCATCTTTTTATCCACCATGGAAATTTGACATATGATTCTTTTTAAATTTTTCAGCATTGCACGTTTATTAAATTCTGAGTCTGACGTTCATTTAGATCAAGATGTGAATATTCAAGTGCCTATTTATTCGTTTCAAGGTACCTTTAAGTTAACCTTTAAATATTCCTTAATGTTCATTATTTCTTATTTTTGTTACTGATTAACTTTTTTTTTTTTTTAAAGCTAATGATGGCCCTATTTTTGCTTTGGCATCAAATAATATTTATTTAATTAGGTGAGTATTTTTGGTTTGCTTTTTATTTCCATTTGACTTTGAAAAATACAATTGATTTTTTTTTGTCTTATATAGTGCAGGTGCATCTGCTGTTTTTGGCTGGGCTTGGAAAGACATTTTAAACAAAGTATGATCCATTGTTTAGAAATGTGTGATTCTGATTTATACCATTGTGTGAGTTAAATTAAAGGCTGAATTAACTAATTTTTTTTTTAAATATTTCTTTAGACGACTAAATTGGCTTGGTCTTTGACCATTCCAAAAGGGTAAGTGATAAGCTAACCTTTTGTATTAAAACCTCTGATAGACTTTGTCTCTGTACCAATGTTGCATCTTTTTTAATAGAAATGGCTATGGTTCGACAGATATCAATGCTTTGGCCCTGCAAGAAAAGGTACATGCAATATTCTGAAATTTTTTATTTATCAATAGTTTTCTGAATTATTATTAATATTTTCTAATAATTTAATGTATTTTCAGGATGGGTGTGCAATTCTTTTTGCTGGATGTAGTGATAACAACGTTTATGCATTTGATTTAGAAAACCAAAAACTAACAGTATGTCCACCTAAATTTCTTAAATTGTTTACCATTTGACCTGGGTTTTATCCCAATGACATTTGCTATCTGGCTCTTTTGTTGATTGTTTGTTGCTGGAATTGTTTCAGAGTACATTTAAAGGGCATACCAGTTACGTTCATTGCTTGAACTTGTCCAATCAAGCGCAAGGTGGAATCTGCTTTTCAGGTGGAGAAGATGGGCTAGTTTTGGCTTGGGGTAATTTATTTATATATGTTAAAGATAGGTTATTCTGGTGGGTTTGTTCTCTAATTGCTTAATTTAAAAAAATTTAAGATACTCGAACTCCGAAAGAGCCAATTCACAAAATAGAGCCATTTAAAAATGAGGTAAGTTTTAGACATAAGATCATGAGCTTTAACTTATAGCCATTTTGACTTTTAATTTTATCTGGCCTTGGTCTTCAGCTCTGTCATAGACCGAATTTTGGAAAGTGGATTAGCTGTGTAGCAGTGGATGGAAATGATGATTGGATGGTGAGTATTCTACATTACTTGTTATCAGCTAAATAATTTGAACGATTTTCCCAATATGCTTGAAGTTAAAATAAAAATGCCGAACATTTTGAACTTATTTGGGTTGTTACTTCGAACGTCTTGGAGAAATTTTCAAAATCTCAGATTGTTTATGTAAAGAAAATGGAAAATAAAGATTGCTTGCCTCTACTTAGTTGATTTAAAAAAATTAAAAGGCAATGAGGGATTGATTTCTTGTGAAAAACCTCCGTGATCGTATTTTTAAATTGTTAAGTTTGACCGAGTCGATAGCACTTTTAGGTCGTGCATGACATCGTTCAAATAAATGGGAAATGCTTTTAATCTTTCATTTATTAATGCTCTAGGTTTGTGGTGGTGGCCCCACACTCTCACTATGGCACTTACGATCACTGTCCTGCAACGTTACATTCCCAACTCCGAATCATTGTCCAAGTGTTGTGCTTTTTCATGAGGATTTGGTAAGTTGAGCATCTTTCAGAACACAAGTATTCATCCATTTTTGAAAAGATTATTTTAATGGCCTATTTTGATCATTATTAGATTATTTCTGGCGGTACTGAAGCCTGTGTTAATCGTTGGGGATTCAATGGGGAAGAAGAAGCCAAAATCACCACAACACCGTTTTCAATTTACAGCCTATTGCCATCAGAAGATTCTCAGAAAAAGGTACTACAAACTGAATTTAAATTCCATGATTAATCTTTTGTTTCTGACAGTGCTAACAAATGTTCCCTATTAATTGTCCTCATTTCATATTTTTCAGTTTCTTTCCGTTGCAGGTAGTAGCACTACTATCGACGTGTGTTCCAATTTTAAATACAAAGATTTTTCTATATATTTTGAATAAACCATTAAAATTCAAACAGAAAATTAAGACGAGTATCAATTCTATGGTGAGGAATGTAAATTTATTTTCAAATTTAACATAACATTTAAAAGATACGTGCACGATAATGCAGGAATGACGTTTAAAGCTTATATGGAACATGAAATAGTATGGCCGTCAACAAAAAGTCATGCAGGTAGTAAATATCAACCCGTAAATAAAAATCTATAATTACAATTGTAAACAACTTGTAAACAGTTGGGTAAGACTTCACTACATTTCTTTATGTTAAATAGCAAAAATACCCATTTAGTTATGCCAATGGAGTATCATTTGGGATGAATCTTAAGCATGTGATTCTTTGCTCATAATGGTACTGTATTTTATACTTTTGAATGACAAATGTAATGTCAATCTTCCTGAAAATTTACCAGTTATTATGATTCATCAATAGGTACATGGTGCAAAAAAAACAAGAACTGGTAAATGAAATATATTCTTGTTGTATTTCCATATTTCACATCTTAGAGGACATGGAAAGACATTTTCATCAGGAAAACCTGTTTCTTGGAATTTAAAAATATGAGATGGTGGGTTTTATTGTCGATAATACCAGTTATGGAGAATTCTTGAATTGTACAGAGATTCATTCTCCTTGGAAAAATTCATCATTGTTCTCAAAAGTAACATCCATTGGCATGTTTTAAGACTAGTCAAATTTAAGCAGCTGAATTCAACTTTAATAGAAAAACGATGATTCTATTGTTATTACCAGTTACTTTCTGAATGCTGTTCAGAATTTCCTTCAAAATCATCTCACTAAGCTACTTAATTAGATGACCAGAATGTTTTGCTGTAAATTAGAAACTAATCGAAGAATATCTTCTCCTACAGACAACATAGTGCATTAAGCTACGTTATGACTCCTTGGAAGTTTAGGACGTGGCAGTTGTTTCTAAGAGAAGGAGGATTATAAGCTCAGCCATGGATGAACTTTATTGGCTACCCTTGGCAGTCTTCTTCCTTTCGTTAACATCGATTATTCCCAGATTGATGGACGCCAGATACATGTGCAGCAGCGTAATTCCAGACTTCATAATTGACACTGGAGCAGAGATGAACATCAAGAGACGGAACAATCCAATCCCGAAGACTTGGAATTAGAAACGGAAAAGAAATTAGGTCGTTGAGTATTTTGACTCAATGCCTTGTATATTAACAGCAGTGTTGCTCACCTAGTGGACCCTCGGTGAAATACAAGAGGTACAGTGAACCGTAAAACATTTCGTTCAAAGCGCAGAATACGAAAAGCACCGGCTGAAATAATAATGCCAGAGATCATCGGTAAGTAAAAATGCTATTAGGGTGATCCTAGAACTTATTTGAAAACAAACTTTTGTTAAAAAAATTAACTTCGACAATTTTAAAATTTATAAATGTATAAATATGAAGCAAAACAAGTTTTATGGCATGGATGAAAAAACATTACGAAGAAAAAGCCTGCATCATTTTGACATATTTGTAAACAGCTTTCACTTTTCAAATTTTTCTTTCAACATTTAACGCTGAATTGCCAATGAATGTACAATACTCAAATCTAAAAATGTTTTTGGATGCTTACTCGAGACGTGTAGTATAGATGCATGATTGGATTTCCTGAAACGTCCATGAATTTATGACTAGTCTTGCCCTGCATCAGCGCCCTGGAAAAGTAGAATCAATAAATTTCACTTAGCTTATTCTTGAATTTGAAGGGAGTACAACATCCCATTCAAGCAATACTTAAATTTAAATAAGTCAGTCCTATTAAAAATAATACCTGACAAGAAATGAGAAAAAATAACTAACATATGGGAGAGTTTTTTTGCATAAAGGTTCAACTTATAAAAGAAAGGTGTTTTTAAAAATGTGATCACTGCTGCAGAAACTCATCGATTTCTCTTAATATAATTTAGGAGTGGTGCAGAAACCCCAAAATTTCATTCTAATCTGGATACAAATATTTTGGCATCTAAGAAGCATTTTCATCGCTTCAATGATGTCTAAGTTGCAAAATTACGTGTGGCAGTGTATCCAGTGGCCGGCAATATCAATCGCTGAACTGAGTTGAAAGAACAGCATGTATTTGGGATAGAAATACGCCAACACCATTAGCAGACACATTGTGGCACACCGGTCAGTCAGCTGGTCCAACACAGCGCCAAATTTTGTACCTGAAAAAGAAGACGAAAATTCAACATTTATAACCACCATGATACATTTTCTTTCGCTCGGATTAAGGCGTAGGTTAATTGGATATTCTTACTTTGGTTAAGTAACCTGGCTGCATGACCGTCTAGCGCATCTAGTAAGCCGCTGATAGCGTAGCACCAAGTGGACATCACATAATCCGTGGGCATATAATAGAAGGACAAGATTGCCAGGAATATGCGAGCGTATCCTGGAAATTAATGTAAATTAGGTCAACTTTTATGTTGACATGCATGTCAGCTTGATATACGAGCTGTACTGTAGCAACATACTCTTACTGTTCATGGTATAAATGACCAAACATTCAGACAATTACGGGCCATCTGGAGTAGGCAAAAAAAGTATGGAAACAGTATGGATAAGTTAATTTTGAATTAATAAAAACGAAAATTCCATGGCAAAAAAAAGTATGTAAACACCCTCCTACACTGGTTGTTAGATTTGCCTTTTATAAATGTTTGGCAAACACATTGCGTCAGCATCAGGGAAGGTTGGGACAATTTCCGTCTCCTCTGTATTTCATACAGCCCCAAAACCATAGGGCCTACCACTGCCACCCATATTCTAAAGTCTGTGGAGGATATTTTGTGAGTTACAAATCAGCCATAGTCCTTTTGTCTGGATAATTTATTGTGTCCCATCGATGCTGAGGCGTGTTTGCCAAACATATCTTTTTTGGATTTTTCATTTCAAATCCAACAAACTAAAACATTAACCATGGAGGGTGTTTACATATACTTGTTTTGCCATGGGATTTTCGTTTTTATTAATCATTTTTATTAATTCAAACAAAACTTCTAGCTACCTGGTTTTTGTTACGTAATCCATGTACTGCAAGTGTTACTTATAAATGTAAACTTTGAAGTATCTCCACCATTTATTTTTCCTCGAAAACAGAAATTTTCATACTATTATTCCATACTTTTTTTGCCTACTGTATGTTGCCAGGAAATGTCTGTAGACGAGTGCATATAAGCAAACGTGAAGTACGTACACACCTAAAATATTGAGGCTTATACCACAGCTTATACGCACTGTAGGCCTACGTACAGTATAAACTATTTTATGTTTCTGATATACTGTACTAGATTATGCCATATGTTGTCTTCTTGTTCGGTTTTGCTACACCTTGTTATGAATCGTTACTTACCAATTAAATTGGGTACGAATAAGAATATATTTTCGTCCATTTGTATTTCTTTTCACGGAAAAATCGAGAAGAGATTGTGACCACAAGTGCGTCGGACGCTATATCCTATAAAAGGGTGCGTCTCAGGGCACTCGATCGAACGTACACCTACAGTATTAGTTTTTGGAAAACAAACCAATGCAGGTAATCGCCGTGAAGCTACTTTATCCGTTTCAAAGAAGAAATATTCCTGTCAATTAAGTTTCCAAATAAATGAAAAATCAAATCTATACTGAGCGAATCATACACCCTGTACGGACTAAAGGCGTCCATATTGAAACTCGGATGTGAAATTAAATAGTGTTCGTATTGGAAATAAAATGAATTTTAATTATATATATATTAATTAAGAAACAATTAAAGTTAGAGATTATGAAGACCATATTTTTTATGTTCAAGGAATGCTGCGAGCATCCCTTGGAATGAAAGAATAAAAATAGCCTCGTGCCAAAGCGGTGACAGCAAGCATTTTAAATAGATTCAATTTGGCTTCGTGTTTTTTTGATGGTATGCGCGCGACACGTCATTCTCTCGCAGCCAGTCACGTGCGTCTCGCAGTGACGCGAGACTTCTAGCAAGATGGCAGAATGCCCTCTTAAAAAGTCTGTTGTTGAAAAAGATCCCGATAAAAGCCGCGTGAAATGCTCATTAGCAAACGCGACAGTCGATAATAATGTTGATGGAAGCGAAGAAAGCAAAGCTCACGATAGTGAGATGCCTAAAAGAGTTGGCCAAGAAGAGGTATTGCATTTCTAGTAATTCATTTCTCATTGCCAATCTAGCTTAAGCCTAGCTCTAGGCCTCATGAACTCCCCCCTTCTCATTTGTCCGTGTTTGGTCTCAGTCCTCTTTGTACTTTTTTACGCCTTGTTTTCATTTCGGGAGAACTTTTTCTAATCTCGTCTGGTATTTGTTACGGTTTCCGGCCCTTGGTTGGCGATTATCGCTTTGGAAAAAAAAGTTTAAACGAAATTTCCTTGATCGTTCTTTTTTGGAAAGACAGAACGCCGATTTAGAACAATGATCAAAAGCCATAAAAAAGCTATGTGTAGGGGGTTGAAGCGGTTTTCGTTACAATCGCGTTTACTTAAAATTAAATTCAAAATCTTTGTATATTTCGATCCACCGATTACGGTAAACCTACGAAATACGGGTCATTTTTCAAAAGCGGTAATTAATTCGCACGCTTGGGCTGATCGGAACTTGGCGTTTTTGCTGAATGCACACTAGTCCTAGTTTTACGCCACTATTCGAGCGGTAATGCCTTTTTTTGTAGTTACTGTTCGTCTAAGTTTGTTGCGCCTTTTGACGTAGGCGTCTTATCTTTCCACTTTTTAACCTTTTTTTTTTATTTTCGCGCTGAGCCTACACGCCTCTTCACGCTACACTTTGCTCCGACGTCGTCCCTGCTACTTTTAGACAAACGCCTAATGAATAATTCGTCTTTAAAACGCGAGAGATAAAAGAAAGGGTTGCGCATTTTTTATTGGGAAACTTTAAGGGACGTACATGTAGTCAGTAACCCAAGGCGCAGTCGCAGTCCTCGTGCCGGAACATTGTTGCGCAATTGGCACTGGCATTAGGGTTCATGCACGTTCTAGGTTGCAGTTTTGACACCACTCTGGGCATGGTTGCTTAATGGAATGTGCACAAAAGCAGGACGAAAACGCCATTTGGCAACTTTTAGTTTAAGCTTGCTAGTTGGCTAGTTAAGATAGTACCACTAATTTTACTCCAGTTACCAAGTCCATGGCATTGTTGTTACTCACCATCTGTGGGTTGCTCGGGCACATTGCCTAGCGGTGTTAAGTAGTTTTCAGATTAAAAATCACCTACCGAGAAAATTCATGCTAATGACTTTATCGCTGTTTATACATTTTGTCTATAGATCCCACATTTTCTTTGACCAGAGAAATCCGTAAAACGTGTCTTATGGCATTTCATATTTGGGGTACGATAGCAGAACTAAGTCCATGTCATAGTGTGGTTATCCGTTGTAAGCCAATCATTTCGCATCATTAATATGGCATTGTTTAATTCGTTTTAATTTAGTTTTTTTCCAAGGTCATTGGGGTTTCCAGTTGACATTACATCTACTAAAACTGAATATTGCTTTGATACTGGGCATTCTGTGTCTTGCATTTTATAACCATGTTAAAGTGTTAGCTAAAACCATCCACCCAACTTTCAATTACTTACTGCATCATTGTTTAAAACATTCCACCCCCATTGTAGTGGCGTCCCATCATAAAACTGCCTGGAGCGACTGTCTCGAGTGGCCCCAGTTCTCCAACTCAAAAACAGTACGAGTATAGGACAGTCAAGCATTGTGTTAACGTTTTAAATGCTCGTATAAGCGTCAATCCCCAATTTGTAAAGTAAAGTTTTGTTTAACATTTAGCCTGGACAACTGCAGGTGCATTTCTTGTTTACTTGTAATGGTAAAACCAATGATGGAACGTGAAGTAAATGCACATTGTGTGTAGAAAAGGTAAACAAACTAATAAATGCAGGTGCCAATTCACGGATATTTTTATTTACTTTTTTAAAGATTGGGAAGAATAGACTTAGTATATTTAGTAATTTGTTTGTATTATTCATAATTTCCAAAAAAGTTTCACAAATGTCATTCAGATGTATTTCCAATTATTAAATGATTGAGAAATATATTTTTGTAGATTTCTGCAATATTGTCTAATATTAGCTATAAAAATTTTAGTGGTCTAAATGGATTGCTTTTGAGAAAATATTGTTGCAGTAAGGAAGTATTTCTGCATTCCCTGAGAAGCCGAACAGTTTGTCAAACGTTGCAGATATTTCTGTTCATGCCATGTCCTTGCCATGACAAATGCGAAAATTCATTGGAAGGATGTGCAACATAACAACTCTCCTGAAATTTAAACAAACTTGGCTCTGTTGTGTAAATGTATGCCAAGATGATATTATTCCAACAATGGTTCTGGTGCACCAATAATCGCCTCGCACAGCTGAGACCGTGACTGATAAAGAATGTATGACTCGTTGCATTCCCAACTATCACAATACCATCGATGGAATTTTAAACCTGCCTGATAACTGCTGATTTTAACGTTGAATGGCATTGTTGTATTTGAGGTGTCATCTGCTGCTGCTTGGCTGTTGATATTCCCACAAATCAACTTTTATCTAGGACTACGTCGGCTCGATACCCTCGTGGCAAATAATTTGCGAGGTCTTATTTTAGTGGATTCACATGCCCGATTGATCAAATCTGCACCAGGTCCACTGAATATTTGGTGGTCCAATGGCTATTTTCACGTTTAACCAATTGGGTTTCTCTAAAATGCAAATTCATTCTTTTTGATTATGGGAAATAGCCTCAGATATTTTGTGCAAGGTACTGCTTTCAGTTAATTGGTAGAATGGTGAAAAGTAGGCCTACTAAGTACAGTAAGACCCCCTATCTGCAAGCGATATGATCCTAGCCTCCTTGCAGATTATATACTGAAACCCTATGTAATGTAAGATTTTAACTTAAGATTTACACTTACCCATTATAAAGTTTTATTTGAAAAATATATACACTTAATTAAGACATTAATAAAAGTAATTAATTATGACTAAAATGGTTTTAACATTAATGTGTTATGCTGTCTGTAATACATGTACAAAATATATACGTTAATGTGCACTCTTTCTATAGCCATTATAAAATTGCTTAACAACGTTAACTTTTACGTTGAAGAAAATTTTTATATACGATTTTTCCCTTGTTGTTTATTGTCCTGAACGATTGAAATTAATGAATCTCTGATACGAGTACGAGGGTTGATTGTAAAATTCGCGTTTTCGCATGGAAGGAGATGTCCGGGAAAAATGTTTTGCCATGCAAAAACGCGAACTTTCCAATCCACCCTCGTATCTGCATGCTTTTAAATTTCCCTGCTTCGTAAAATTTTGAACGTTACGAGATAAAAAAAATTAAATTATTTTTTCTTAGTACATTTTAGTTGCCATGCATGGTAGCGCCAAATAACGTGCACGAGTAGGCCTATGCCCTCAACTTCTCACTTATTTTGCATTGTGTTTGGTATGAAACCAGTAATCATTTGTAGATGGACACTAGTTTTAAGTGAAACTTTTTCAAACTTGTCAGGTTATATGATTGAATTATTGAATTTACATGAGTAATTTCAACTTTATGAGTATCTAACTTGAGTACTATACTTTGTTTTCCATTGGTTTTAAAATAGTGAAACCTGTCTAAACTAATACCATTAGAACCAGGGCATTGGTATTTAGTTTACAGGATACCATGTATGGTAAGGGACCAGGATCTCTAATAATTTATGGATCTTACAAGTTTAGATAGTAATTGTTATGAATGTTCTACTGCACAAATTAAATACCCAGCATGATGTTGTTTTCAACCGATATCCGTATTTACTATAATCAAATTGGATTATTTTAACGTTTTTTAGTATACTTTATTTCAACATTACAAGTGTAAGATTTGTCAGGGTACCCCCAGACCTAGAAAAGTCGGGGAACTTGAAAATGTGTAGGATAGCCAGGGAAGAATGGCTTATTTTGAAAAGGTCAGGGAAATTCCACGTAGTCATGTTGTTGCGATCCAAAATTAATGCTACTACTTGGTTAGCTCGGGGCCGATTTTCCTTGTAGAAATCTTCAAAATTTCCCACGTTTTCTGAGTACAAATTTTCAACATTTTTTTCATGGAAATTTTTATTTGTATTTTTCCCTTATATGGATTTTCGTCCAGATAAGCCAGTCTGGAGTGGCTTGTTAAGCAGGTGTCATGAATGTTGCCAATCTCGTTGTTTCCTTCATTGTTATTGAATTTAATTGTTGCGTTTTTATGTTTGCACCCCCAACTAACCTTGGCACCCAGACCCGCACAATGATTGTGAATCATGGGGTTTACGTGGCTCTCCCTATACACCCTGTTGCAACACTTGAAAGTTATTTTATTATGTCATCGCATGATACCTAATATTTGCAACCTGGAACGCTCAATCTTGTCCGTATCCTTCTGTTGACCTCAATGGTCTTGTCAATAAAACCTGATATAACCTCATTAGCCTCAACCGTTGTAAATAACCCTGGCAGCCTTGGCTATCTGCAGTTCTAACCAAGACTCGAAAAAGCGCTAGGTCGGGTCATCTAATGACACGTTGAAAATGTCGTTGCATTTGTCTAATTTTGTTGCATTTCCTGCACGCAAAATTTTGCTCCAGCTTTTGTGAGTACTCTAATTGTAACGTGCCGTTGACAACCGAACCCAATGGGCAATGGAATTTGATGGACTAGGCACAATTCGCTCGTTGAATTACAACCGAACATGGTGCATGGTAATGTTCTGACTAACTAATTTGTTCTTCCAATGTATAAGCTACAAATGTGTATTTGTTCACACAGGATACTATTTGCCTAAATACTGTAATGCATAAAAGACACCCGAGATCTCTGACACGTGTATAACATGCCATCTTGGCAGTATTACAACTGTCAGAATTATTCTTAAATATCTTTCCCATTAATATTGTTGTTTAATGGTGGCGGTATTTGAGGATTAATGCGATTCTTCAAACTTGTGTGAGGTTAAACTGAATTTTAGAAGCCCCATGCAATGCTATTTATTGGCTATTAGATAGAAATCGTCCTATGAAACTTTTACAGATTTATTCATGGTGTCACGTGATGCTTGCTTTAAGTAACTTACCTTGGGGTCCATTTTCCCTTGTTGCTCAGGGATTTCCCAGTTTTTCGTGGTTTCCATTATTCTTTGAACAGCAATGGAATGTATAATTTCATGGAATGAATGAAATGTCACGTGATATGCGAATGCTGACGAAATCTGCAGAAGGTTCATTACCAATAATTGCTAAATCTGTTGATAAAAATTTGTTGAGGATAATATTCATATTTTCAAAAGCAAACGCAACATGTAATTACTTTGTGAGTGTGAAAGTCTTATGAGTATGTATTAGCTGTTGTGAAAAGACTAATTTTGGTTTTGCTCCTGATTTCAGGGTGGTGTAACGAAGACAGAGGAAGATCTGTTGAACATCAGCGACATCAAGTTCCAGTCCCTCCTCCAAGAGGCTTCGCAGCCCCTTTTTGACCTCAACTCAGAAAAAAGCAAACTCTTGCGAAAGGTCATCGACGAAACCAACTTCAAAGACTCTCCATGCCAGGCCAGCTTGGGTAGGTCGTGGGGCTGCCGCAGAGATGGCAGTGGCAGAAGGTCTGACAGAAGGACTCGTCTAGACTCCTGTGGTCACGGTGGTAACAGTGCTGCGGCATGCACTACCCAAGGGGGCTCCCTTCAAAACCTGCATGGCAAGCCAGAGAGCAAGAAACTGCATAAGTCGGGAAGCTTGATTGCTTTTCCTGCAGGCAGTGGCATTGGAGCGGAAACCTGCTCCGAGCTGGAGTCTCTTAAACTGTTCCTGACAAGTACGGTGGCAGCCACGACTCTGTCCAGACGAAACTCTGGTCAGTCGTCATTCTGCTCTGTCCCCGCTGCAATCAGGGTAAAGGGATCTTCGGTAGCAGCAGCATCTGAGCCCCTGTGCGATGATGTTGGTGCCGAGGCCACGGCATCAACTCTGAGTGATCTTGCTCGCGAGTGCCATGCTGGCCAGGAGACTCACCCTACCCTTGAAAACGCCTGCGATACTGGATTGACACACAAAGAGCTGAAGACGTTTGAGAGAGGCCGCCCTATTCTCGACCAAAAATCATTCTCCAAGTCTGAGGAAGAGGATGCAGAGGCTGTTGTAGAGGAGATCGAAATGATGGACATTGACCGCAGCAACGACGACCTGGACAGCGAGACTCTTCCCCTGCTGAAAAACGGCCCGTTAGCCGCATCGGCGGGAGAATCCCAGTCTTCTGATTGGGTTGTATGTGGGCCTTACGGTTCCATGGACGGATTTAGGAACAAGCCGATAAAAAGTCTAGAAGTGGACGCATCTGTATCATTGCCTATCGTGGTGAGTGTCTCTCATTTTACAGTTTCAATTTATTGAAAATGACCAATATTAGCCAAGACTATACCTGTGATAAGCGATATTCTGGTCATGGATTTATCTCTTTGCTATAAACGTTTTTATTTTATATTTTGAAGGAATTCAATATGTACCTATTTAATAAATGCCTAATGTTAAAATTTTCATGAACCAAGAAGGCAGCTGCTGACAAATAAATTTACAGTATGGAGAATTTCTTTTGTATCTTATTCGGGATCTATGAAACTTTTAAGTATTTCATGTAGAGGCTTTAAAAACTTTTTTTCCAATTTAATAGGAATGTTACAACAAAAATGTCTTTGGAATAGTTTTTCCGTTTTATGTAAATTATGGCAGTGCCACGATTTTAAACTAGGTGCAGATTTCATAAACGGGTGAACAGTTCTCTAATATTGGGTAGTCTTAAGGTTACTTTACTGAAAATATCTTCTTGTCACTTCACCGATAAATTAACTTTTGGTCCACCATAAAATTCATAAACATGATGCAAATTTCTTCAAATTTGTCCATTTAAGATTTCAAAACTGAAAAAAAAGACATAACTTTGACAATTATTTTTCTATTCAACAGTTTAAGTCCTCGCAGTCCAGTAGTTTTCTGCCATCCAGGGGTAACTTTAATAATTACAGTCAGCTGGATCTCAAAGGTGAACCCAGGTTCCATGAAAGGAGGAAATTCGAAAATGGTGAGAAAACAAATGGCTTTCTGGTTTTCTATGGTATTCAACCATGTTCTTTACCTGTATTTTCTTTGTGCCTCAGAAGACAAGTCTACTGATGGTTTGCAACATCTTGATGAGAATGGAAATCCTCGCAATTTGGCATTCTCGAGCAAGGATCAAAAGCACCCTGAAACTGACAAGGATGGACGCCCGAATATTGAATCTGGCAATTGCGATGTCAATGCAAAAGGTAAACGCTTTAAGAAGAAGTCGTCCTGCAGGCAAATCGACCTGGATCCCATGAAACTGCCAGGATATTTCGGAGGAATGCCCATTGAAGTAAGCAATGAAACGTTTTCTTGTTCATAATGTCGGAACTCTAGTCAACTTTTCTATTATATTTATGAAACTTCTAACACCTTTTTCCAGGATATCCTTAAGCGGATTAATTCCACTGAAGATCTTGTAGACGACAAAATGAACATTGGATTTGACCCTAAAAAGAAAGGATCGCAGAAGGACAAGGACAACCTAAAACCATCCGGGACGAAGATAAAGAAAACCGCTCCGAACCGTGAAGTTAACAAAAAGAACCTGGAAAATGACATGAGTCGTCTGAATGGTTCCAAAGAGAACATAATTGGCCATGACCTGAAAAATGTACTTATTGACAACATCACAGACAAGGAAAACCCAATTACCCTGAAGTCCACATTCAGCGACAGCGGCAAGCCAAATGACCAAATTGTGATGGACAAGTCTTTGAGACCTAAAAACAACGAGCTCTCCAATCAGCTGTCTGACTTAGTGACGAATACTGCCGAACGCTTTGTGAAGCCCGGCATTGACATCACAGTTGAAGCTTTTCCACTGTCCACCTTTTTGGATTTAAAAGAAGATGGGGCCTCAAAGTACCCAGATACCATGGAGCTGACCAATCATGTCAACAGTGAGGATGATGTTGGTGGACATTCTGAAGAGAAACCAACCTCTATTGTGAGTTTATTAATCGAATGAACCATCTATTGACCTCTATGCTAAAAATGTTGGCATGCTATTTTATGTTAAGGAAGAATTTAAGATTTATTTTCCCCAATGTTTTGTAATTTATCTGCTGCTAGATAGTAATTTTCATGAAGGTTTAAATTCTACAGTTTATTTTTAAGAGCGTTACTAAACTTAGTTTGAATCCAAATTTGTTTTCCAAAAATTATTGAGAGATAAATGTTGTTAAGTATATAAAACTATAAAATTATTTGCTCATTATTCTGGCATTGCTGGAATTCGATAGCAGATCATATTAAAAAAAAAATCAGCATGCTTTGATATTTGTCACTACGCAGATTTATGAAAAGTTCCTAGATTAGTTCGTTATAAATAAAATTCGCATTTTTCTTTCAAACGATTAAGCAGTTATATTGTTACCCCGTAAGTGTGTAATATTTGTGTATATTTGTAAAAAATGTTTTAATAATCCTTAAATGGAATTTATTTTCTGTGTGTATTCTTTAATGAAACCCCTGCTGCATTGGATGTTTTTTCTGAAGTGATTTTGATTTTAAATTCTTGTTTTACAGCAGCCTGTCTCAAGCTTTGCCGTTGATTTCTATTCGAATCCTGAGGCGCAACTTGTCCTAGAAGATTCAGAATTTTGTGAGGTCAAAAAGAAAAAGAAGAACAAGCCACGTTCTTCCAAGAATGAGGTCTGTGGCGGTGCCCACTACAAGAACTACTATGCCAGCAGTGGTGGTGATGGAAGCACCTACAGTGGTAGCAGTGGGAGCAGCGTGGTCAATGAGGACGGCCGCCGCACGCAGCCTACTTCCTGGGCCAATCTGTCCAATCTGCCGCATCACTACCGCAACCAACGCGGCTCCGAAGATGTTCGGCGCAAATCCACCAGTAGTGTCCCCCACTCTGAGCACTCTTCGGCTGATAACAGCGATGTCGAGTCTGTGCATTCCCTGCCAGTGAGCAGCACTACACCCAAGACGGTCATTAGCAAGACTAGCAGTTCCAGCTCCTGCACTCCCCAGGCTTCCTATGCTGACATTGCAAAGATGGCAACCATCACGAATTCTTCCTCATCCAGGAGGCCTTTGGCCGGATCCACGTCGCCATTCAAAGCTGATGGCGCCCAGTTCCTTGACTTAGGTGGAAGCGGTGTCCAATGTGTCTTAAATCCGACAGTTAAGGATGCTGCAACGATCATAGAGTCAAAGCGAGATGCTTCCACTTCGACAGCGGAAAGTTGCGACCTCATAGTGTCACAGACTCAGCTGCCACCAACGCCGCCTTCCCCGACTGACCATTGTGTTCAGTGCGAACTTCAAGAATGCGTCGCTGAAGCTGATGATAGTATGAAACTCGCTGCTTGCAGTGGCAGCATATCGCGGTTAGAACAAAATTGTGACATCAACAAGGGAGTGCTTGACTTCATTAATTCTGAGTCATTGCGTGTTGAGAACTTACCGCAAGCGACGCTGCCGGCTGTTCCGACTGACAATGCTGTATCAATTAGCGCAATCGAGGCGTCGAACCATGGCTACTCGATTGTTGTGCCGAATACTTCATCTCAGGGAATGTGCCAGATGTTAGGCGCTGATGGTTCTAGGACTATGACAGTTGGCCCCACCATGACGAATGCTCCAATTATGGCAGTTGAACCCATGGAAGGGTTGACAGACCTTGCTACACCAGTGACATCGCCATCATGGGGTGTTGCTTTGGATACTGTCTGTAAACCCGGTGTTGTGTTTGTTGGTGCTCTAGACATGCCGGAGGAGGAGCTGTCGGAAGTGACCTTCGGATTTGAAGTGAATGAAGAACTCCTACGAATGACGGCTGTGCATTGGCAGGGGGCACCGTGGCAGCAGCTGAAAGTAACCACCGACAACAGCAGGACAGAAACGCACGTGCCTTCTTGCTCCCCAGCTCTCGAGGAGGACACAACAGTGTATCATTTCACTTCTTTGAACGAAGATACGTCTGGGATGATTGTCAGTGCGCCCGCCCGTGCCCCTGTGGAATCTTTTCATGATGAGGAGTACGGTACTGCTGAGGAATCTCAGGATGTGAAATCTCCTCAGAGCTTGCACATGGGAGACAAGCAGTGCTTTAACTATGAAAATGTATTGGATTTTATTTGTCGAGGTATAGTTTTTTTTCTTTTTAGAAGGTATTCTCGACTATTTATTTTCCAATATTTTAGACCAATATTAGTTGAACTTTTAAGTTGAACTGAAGTTGAGGTGGGTTGTGCCACCAGAATTTTGGACATATAAGGTCTACTTAAAATTCTCATTTCAATTAAGGCAATTTTAGTAAGTCTTAACGAAGTGATATGGCCATATATTAATTGGTTCTCCTTGCATTTTACAGCTTGGGACGGTGTTCAAGAAGAATTGGAAAAAGGTATGTAATGGTTGCCTGTATGTGTGATTAGCAACATGTAGCCCTGGAAAAATGATTTTGTCATGAAAATAACAATGAATTAACTTACTTAATTAATTAAGTTAATTATTAACTTACTTAGCGTGATAATAAATTCAATGCTTGAAATGCTAAAATTCATGGAACATAATTTCTCCAGCAATCATTAGTGTAAAATTAATTATTCCTATTTAAAAAATAATTAGCATGATGCCACCCTAGGGTGGGGCGAATCCATTACAAATTCTTCATAGAATGCGTAACAACTTTGCTAAAAGGCAGAATTTGGTTTTTAAATTTCGATGAATTTTCAACTGAAAACAGAATATCCTTTCTTCTATTTATTCAAACTGTAATTTTTTGTTTCGTTATAGAATCGCATGATGGAGTGAGCAATGTGCAGGCCAAAGTTCAGTACTATAGCAGAACTGATTGAATATGGAGCATATGTTTCTTCATGATGTGAATTTACCCAGCTGCAAAAGCTGTGGCACTGCAATCCTTTGCTTCATTTTTTGTTTTGGGAGTGGCTCTCAACCGCCATCCACACTTCGCACCAGGAAAGTTCACCACATGCGTGTCATACCGCTTGATAATTATACGTTTCATCAGCAAACAGATTCATCATGAGGCGTCGCAGTGTTTTGTTATTCGCCTAGCTGATTTCGGTTATCTCTACCAAACGGTTTCGTCACTGCTGGCTCCATAACCCACCCACTGGCTGTATCATTATCGTACTAAAGTTTGTGTGCGACACCCGAAGACGCGACACACTCACCGTTTCCCTTAACAGGTCTTTCACAGGAAGTTTTCTCCGTTTTCCTCAACTTTCCCCCTTTTTTTTTGCAAATTCACCTTAAAAGAAGAAATCTGTTAGGTCTTCTTAGCCGGCGAAATGATTAGTTAGTCCAGATTTTGTGACATTTATTTTTGTGCGGGATGTCTGGCATGAAAGTATGAAAGTACCAAGTTCTGAAGTTGCTAAGCGGTTTTCAGAACTGGCCACAATTTACTTCATTCTGGAAAAATTACAATTTGATGCTATAATTATGGCAAAACGTATTTCTGAGTTGTGCGAATAGTGTTGTTGTTGCTGAATTATTGGCAGACTCTTTTCGGCCATCGTTTTTGTTGACCTTCCGAGTGGGCCGTTGGTCAAAGAAGAGTAACAAAAACACCTCGTGGCTGTGTTATCCTTCCACCCCCAAACGCTTCTCTAAAATGCTGCCAGTTATCTCTGGATGCATCTGCCGCGTGCTAGTCATCTCAACTGAATAAACCACAACTTATAATGTAGCTTAAGTAATAGGCGAGGTCAAGAAGATTTCCGGCCTTTGTTATATTTATGGTTCGCTTTCCGGACGACATTTGCTACCACTTTCGGGCGACCATTTCGATTTTTTTATTGCAGTTTCATCGGTCTCTTTTGAAACAAAGACCTTACGGACAGGTGACACTCTCATCGGGCACCCATATTTGAATAGTTTGTTCTCGTTTTAGTTTCACCTCGGTTACTGTGCGATCCCAAAAAAACGTTCAGTGTGCTTGGTATTTACCCTATCCCATTGCATTGACTGCTGGTTAGCCTGCATTCAGGATGCTATTGTCGACCATGCGGAGAACCATGACCACTCTTGAAGCGTATCTTGAGCTCGCCTAAATTTTCCGACCTGGGGTTATGAAGGCAAGAAACCTGGTTTGTGAAAGAGGTTTGGTGCGGCAGAAGATAATCTGGAGGATTTCATCAGTGAAGAATGCCGAAAGCATCTTATTTTGTTTTCGAGAAGTTTGCATAAAATTACTTTGTGCGATCCAAAGGGGTTTCAAACTATTATGCCGGTCTACTCAACAACCGCCGATTCAGCGATGAAGGCACTCTAAATACTTTGTACACCCATTCGGATGACCAGGGATTTTCCTCCGTTGCGGCAACGGCGTCACCGCTGCTAAGAAATTTGTTAAGAAAGCGCATTTGCACACTCACTTTGTCTTACTAGCATCCCCTCGTAACAATTGTAACTACCGCGGAAAACCATGGGTCTTGTAGGGTTCCCGAGCGCTCACTATCTAGCAGTTGGCAAAGCAACGCGTTAAATTTCTTCAAACTCATTCTTGAAATAAACACCAAAATAATTTTTATCAGAGCTCACTCAAGCTTTTTGCTAAGCATTCCAAATGGAGACATTGTTTTGGCCTTACTAGGACAATGAAAAACAAATCACCAAAATTAAGTTATTAGAGCTACTCTGAGATTTTGCTGCACATTGAATTTGATAAATGACACATTGGCATTGCTATTATTGGAAAAAAAATTGAATGCTGGTACATTATATGGTTTTGGTCTTTGGGAGAAAACCAAAAGACATTTTAAGGACTCGCCAGGTATTGCGTCGCAAAATGAACCCTACGTCCCACCCCCCTTTACTATTTGTTGGCTATCTAGCGATTTATTTCTAATTAGTTCTTCAATGTCGAGCTTTGACCGTGTGATCCCGAGCAGTCACATTTTTTCCACTTGTCCTAAACTCCCCGCAATCGTTTCGCCTGTCCCCTTAAATCCCGAATCCTGCGATCCTTATTATTTAAGCCGTGACTCGTACTGCGTAGTAATTATATATATAGAGTATACACAAGTATCTATATATATATATGAAAATTTACAAAAAAAAAAAAATTATAAGATATTTTTTGCTTATTTTGTTAAATATGATGAAAAGTTCTATTGGAAATTGTCTGCTAGTCCGCGCGCTGTTTTGGATGCCTTTGCAAGTCCCTGGCGTCGCTCGAAATGTCGAAGGGCGCCACATCTACCGCTAAATTTTAATGTTTATTAGGACTGTTGTTAGATTTCTGCGTTTCATTTATTTTGTTTTTCTAGCCGTTGGTGACCTGAAACTTCGTACTGCGCGACTGGGATTTGCAAAGAAAGAAATCGATGTTTTTTTTTTCTGCTTAAATTTTGTGATCTCGGCCATCAATTGTTGTTTGGTTAATCTTTCGTAGAAAACGCAAATGAGTCGATTGATGTTTTGATGTTGGAAAAGTTGCCAATTTTGTTTCCAGTAGTTTGTTGTTAAGAAAAAGATACCCCCAACCCCTGATGGTAAAATTTCGAAAGTAAGTTTTGTTAAAACCTGCAGTTTTTTCACGATTTAGAAGTGCTTTCCCTATATCAGTTCCAGTTAATTTCCTTATTTTTTAAGTTTTGCAATCAATTCAATCATTGTCTAATTAATGAACATTTGTTTCTTTAATTAGATAATATATATTTTTTTTGAATCCATTGCCTGAACCGACACGAGGGATTATCACTTTTGTGATGTGAATAAACAACTATGCTCATTACTTTTTCCAAAACTTATTTTCAATGATTATTTATTTTCTGAATGTTTTTACTAGTTTCAGCTGTACTAATGGTACCTTGCTTAGAATAGTTGCGCTATTGCAAGCTAGGGGTGCCAGGGATGCAATTCCTATATCGAATGGCTATCGTTGAAACATATGGCGCCTCTCATCTCATTTTGCATTCTGTGTAGAATGCAAAAGTGGCACCACTGAGCCGATGAAAATAGCGAGTAACTTTCAAGCTTTGAACCATGCCCTAATTTAAATCAAAATTAAATTCTGGACATTCGAATTTCCACTTTTTTGTAAACTCGGATTTCCAGTGTAATTAAAATTAGCCATTGTCGGGGAAATAAGCGAGCGAATGACATACAGTATGGTACCAGCATTCTGGATGAGCCTAATGTATTTCAGTGAATGTTGAGAACTTTCAGTAAAGTTTATGCTGGTACTCCTGATTCTAAAATTTTATTTTTTTAGGTTTTGTATGAGACGTACTGTTGTTGCAATAGGGATGTCTACTAAGCATTGATGGCGACATCTTTAGGGAGCGTCATGGTTTTAATTTTACACAATTAGTACTATCTGTTGGCATGTATGGTAGTTTGTTGAAACTAAAGATGATCATCGAGCAAATTCCCACAATTTCTTAAATTCTTCATTTATTTTTTAAAAATAAATTTATTACCAATCTTTTTTTTTTAAAAGTAAGTGTAAAACTTAAAATTGCTTCAAGCTATACCCGTATTTACTCCATATTAAAATTACTCACATTCGTTCAATCTCTTACGATGTTTTGCCGATTATGTTATTTGATCATTTTTAGGAGAGTACGAGTGTAGAAACATGGGAAAGTTCCAGCGCTCCCTATAGATGGCGTTAGTTATGCCTCCCTGCTTATTACGATTTACTTTGATAGGTTGCGAGCACAAAGAAAGCTTATTAGGGCCAAGCTTACAACAAGCGCTGATAAGTACGGAAGTCTAGAGGTGCCACGAAAGAAAAACACGACGCGTTTGACGTCACGCAGCCATCAGGATGGCGATTTTTGTTTTTTTCTTCTTTCGTGGCACCTCTAGACTTCCGTACTTATCAGCACTTGTTGTAAGCTCGGCCTGACTTTAAACTTTCTTTGTGCTCGCACCCATAATCTACATTTTTTTGCCGTTTTCTGTTAATCCTGAAGTAACCTCTTTAAACATATTTTCGTAGTTCATGTTTACGTGTCAAAA
The DNA here is from genome assembly GCA_034697705.1 of Ommatoiulus sabulosus. Classification (NCBI taxonomy): domain Eukaryota; kingdom Metazoa; phylum Arthropoda; class Diplopoda; order Julida; family Julidae; genus Ommatoiulus; species Ommatoiulus sabulosus. The sequence goes on along the minus strand of JAQGAO010001730.1, from coordinate 202 downwards.
TTGAGCCAATTCAAAGTAGTTTTTGGATTGGTAAACGATTCAATAAGCTTATGATCAGTGTTATGATTTTATGGTCAGCTGTAGACTCCAAATTGACCGTGGGTGGCGTGACTTGTGTTTTACTTATAGCGAATTCGACTCATCACACCGGTGCAGTTACATTTTCTGGTGGGTGTAAACCGATGACGTGCCATGTATTGCG